>OZ023263.1:51713490-52010990 GCA_964006375.1 Tillus elongatus | reverse complement strand
GCCGATTTTGATGAAATTTGAAAATTTGATAGGTGCCTTCCTTTTGTAAGTCGATTGGATAGGTTCGTAAGACAGGAAAATTGGACTAGTTTTTCCGGGAAGATTTTGGGTTTTCTTTCGAAAAATTTTTGTATCTCAGAAAATACCAAACCTATGACAACCAAATTTGGCATAGACATTTCTACTATCAAACTTACCACAAATGCCGAAATTCAAATTTCTACGTTGAAATAAAAAAAAAAGTTATAGGCATTTAGAAAAAAACTTGGGTGCCACTGGTGATCAAAGGAAAGCACAAGAACAAAATAGGTTGTGTGGCTAACAAAACCTATTGAATATTACATACAACGGTTAAGTTTTCTTGACGCAAGAAGGTCAAGAAGTCGCAGAAAAAAGGTTTGAAAATTTTATAATTTGTCTTCTTAAAAGGTCAAGGTCGCGATTAAAACGTCCTAATTTGCAATTTTCAGACAAATAATCTGAAACAAATACGGATTGTGCAGAAGAGATGTCGTAATAGGTATGTTGTAGAAAGCCTTCAGTTTTAGCTTGAGCCCTCATTGTCCTTCATTTTACTAAAATGTTAACGGAAAATCCATTTCAAATAGACCCTCTGATGCTTTCAAATTTTCGTAGACTTATGAATATTGAGAAGATTTCTTCAAATGAACGCAAACTAGAACTCCTGAAACCCATATACAGGGTAAGTTTCAGTTTTTGTCTGTTTACACATATACTGGGTGACGCATTTCTACGGTAAAACTCAATATTTTTGTTTATATACGAGTAAAAATTATATACGTTAATTACAGGGTGTTTTGAGCTGCATCTTATCAAATTATTTTGATAATCACAGTGTGGCCAATAGGTCGTTGGTGATACACACTTTCTTTTTTTTAATAGAATACCCCTTATGTTATTGCATGTTTGCATTTTTCATTGAATTATAATGCATGTTTGTAAGGGAAAAAAATTATATCGTTCATCGTTTTTTAGTTATTTCAATTGTTTTTCAACTTTTCACGTTTTTGGCACATTGCACAAACACATATTACAAATTGTTAAAAGGCGTTTGTACCAATAGAGACCTGAGCCCCATGAAAATGACGCATTCAGAGAGCTTTTTGTTTGTATTACTCAGTTTATAATGACTGTGTCTAACATCGGTCTTTTAATTTTCTAGATATCAAGGAAAATCTTAATTAAAGCTCTCACTTTAATACCTGTATATCTTTTAATTTTTGGACTGCGGAAATTTTGACTGAATCGTAATATTCTGATGCCAAGGGTCTACTGCTTCTCTGTTGACCATGACTTTTGGGCCACTCTGAGAGCAATCAATTGATGAGGTTGTGATAACACTGCGCCAACAAAGAATAATTTTTGCGAGGCCTTTAGATTACCGGACAACCATAATTTTGGTCTGACAACGTTGCAAGGGCAAGCTTCGAGTTCAGGGCGCAGGTGGTTCGGTGTCTACTAGTGCATGAAACCCATGCACTAGTACTCCTTGTCCTACAAGTAACAAAGGGACAGTAGACTGTGTTTACTCAATTGCAAAGTAAAATGAATTTACAAAGTTATGATGAAACAAAGTTTAAATGTAAGAATACAGTCCATAAGTTGCACAAATCTGACTTGACAGGTAGACATATTTTCACAACAACAAAAAAGTTTTAAGGTATAAGTTATTTTCCCTAAAGCTAATAATATATTCATTGATTGTTGTTGCCCTTACTTGGTGAAATTTGTCCATACTACATACAGACTTGGAGACTACTTCTCTGGCTTCACTGTTGGTTTTTGTAGGTGAAGGACGTAGCCAGCGAAGTAGTCTCCAAGTCTGTATGTACTAATAATATATTTAAATGCTTCTTTAGAACTACTACTACTACCACTACCAGTCACGATATTCTCATAAAGGGGTAGGGACACCACAAAGCCTATGCTATTAAAAACTATTAACAATGTTTCTCCCTACACTTCTCTCCTGACAAGCTATTTTCGCTTCTTCTACATTCATACATCTCCACATATACACTCTTCTATTACGTAAACTTCTAGCCTCTTTCTTTTCTAATATATCGGTCACAACATTCGAACAAACATTTCTGAATCTTCCAAGGTCTCTCTTACCATTTACATGTTCTCTATAAATTCTGTCATTATATCTTTATCCATTTGTCCTATGTGTCCAAACCATCTAACCACATTGTTCTTTTCAACAGGCTTCTCTACATTACATTCGCTAAAAACCCATTTATCTCTAGCTCTGTATTTCCTTGATTTACCCGTCATTCATCTAATGTAGTCCATTCTAACAGCATTCAACAATATTACTTGCTTTGCCTGACACACCCAACTTTCAGATCCATATAATACAGTCGGTACCAGTACGTTGTTACACAGCGTGCGCCACGTAATAATTAACTGCATGAAGATCTCGGCCAGTCAAATTAGAAAAAGGTTGCGCAATGCGGCGGCCACGTAAGCGGCGTTCGCAAAAATCAATTATCTTTTTAGGTTTTATTACAAAAAACTTATACTAACTAATATAGTAACCCTCTTACAATCTAATTTACATATTTACTTAACTTAGTTCACTGTGACTCACAAATGTTCAGTCCTTTCATTAGTGAATTTTCTGAAAAAAAGATGCACTAATGAGGAGATCCCGACTTTCTGGTTTTCAAAACATTTCTTCAAATGAGCGCGAACTAGGCCCCCTAGAAACCATACCCAGGGTCAATTTCCATTTATATATAGATATGCAATATATACATACATATATATATATATATATATATATATATATATATATATATATATATATATATATATATATATATATATGTATATATATATTATACTTATGTCAATGCGCAATTTGCTGGACCAAATCATATGACTATGCGTAAGTTGCTGGACAAACCGCATCATAGCTGGACGTCCAGCTATGAACACTACTTCTTTATAAGTACTAGCGTTAATGGCTGGACACAAGCAAAAACATGAGTTTTAGCTACGTTGCCAAATATGTTATGCTTTAGTATTCTTTGTTTCCTTCGCATTCCTACAGTTTTGTAATTATTGTAAATATAAAACAAATAGTTTTAAACTTCAAACATATGTCTTGAATATTATAACTATTATAATACCTAATAAAATTATAATGAAACTGTGTATTTTCAGAATGAAATGAAAAATAGCTTGTATTTTCAGAATGAAATGAAAAATAGCTTGTAATAAGTATTTTCTATGCACACGTTAAAAAATTATTTTCCAATAATTCTGAGATAAAGAAGTTAAAAATGTGACATAAAAAGTCATAATTCTGTGATAAAAAATATATAATATATTTTGTATCAGAATTCTAGCTTTTTTATCTCAGAATTCTGACTTTTTATGTCACATTTCTAAGATTAAAAAGCAAGAATTCTGATACAAAAACTCAGAATTATTCGAGAGTTTTATACGACAGCGTCTAGGTAGTGCCGCTTGCAAAACGTTTACCTATTGATTATTGATGTGTAATTAGGTAGGTAGCTCTCATGTGGCGGTTTGACAGTTAGTTGATGGTGTTTACAAACTCAAAGGTAAGAAAATTGGTTTATTGACTATTATTCTCCTGGTGTTAATAAAATAATACACATTAGATGCATTCTTACCACAATTGGAACCGTAGACCGGTTTAGCTCTACTTAGAGCTCGTCAGTACGGTATACTAATTGCAGTGAAAATACACCTATAAAGTAATACGGTTATGGTAGCCAGCCTCCCAAAACTAAGTTAGATGTAAGACACGAAACACGTGCCGCCATCTCGTTGGGGAACCAGGTAGGGTATCTAGTTCCGCAACGAAATGGAGGCACGTGTTTCGTGTATTAGATCTCACTTAGAATAATGCATAGTGCATAGGTGCTTATATAATGGTCTTATTAATTATGTACGTAAGTCGTCGTAATATACAACTATATATTACTGTTTAAAAATGTTTTGTTCAACATTATAACCATGGAAATTTTAGCTCAATTAATGTTAAGTCAGCCTTAGAAGCATATAAATATGTGTATGTTTTTGTTTGTTTAACGTCGGTTTACTTCCGCGACTATGGCCAACCACCGACGCCAGGGAGTAGTTTCACCTTACTATCCTGGAAATTTTGCCGAGCGCTGCCGTTCTGCAAGGATATTAGGGATATTCAACGTGCCCAACATCCCATGGGCACGAGACCGACGGCCTTACGCCCTCTCCGAATGGCGAAACGTGCAGACATTCAACTTGCTCAAATACAATGCTACAACCTCGGTTGATGTTAGTGCTAAAACAGTTGCCTAAGAGCTGGGCGCTAGTTGACCCGTCCCGGCTTCGCACGGGTGGTAAGTGTGGTAATTCGTAGAAAGCTTGTACAGTGCGGGGCAGTTTGAGTACGGTGTCGGAAGTCGGAAGCCAGATGTCGTGTATAGCATTCTTCAAGCACGTCAAGTGTCCAAACTGTTCACTGAGACACGTAACGTTCGGTTTCGACACCTGTTACATATTCGTTTTCCTGAAGTCTCAGATTACCAAAATTGCAAGTTGTTCAAACAAAAATTGATTTAATTGATCTGTATCCATTCAGAAACGCAAACGCTTCAACAAAATTTTTAAATCTCCTAAATTATTGTCTACTAATATTGATCAATTTTGATAACTAATAGTTCGCTTATTCTGTTAAAATATTCTCTACATTTTTAATAGCGAATTTTTTTAACTTCCCTATCTGACAATACTAAAAAAATCGTTTTCATTAACGCTCTCTGATTTTATCAGTAGAATGCGCCACACGAAGGTCTGGACTAAGTCCTGGTATTGACTAACATTAGAATGTTATTTTTAGTCAATTGTCTCTGCTTCATTCTAGCATTGACTAATTAGAACATGGACACTGTAATCTTATTAGTTTGCTATATTTATTATTATGTTTCTTTGAACATCAGTTCACATAAATAATGATCTACTGATTTTAAACTATTACTCATACAGAAAGTGAGCGACAGTTGAAATTATTATTAATTAATAATTTGGTTAACACAACATCATACCTAATAATTCTTTTAGAAAATTCGAACTCATTGTACAATTATCAAGATTATATATTATAATCTAATAATAAATAAAATGAATTTACTTGCTGACAGTGTACTTAATTCTCAATACGGGGTCTCCATTTTCAATTATAATACAAAAATCCTAATCCCAGCTAGTAATTATCTTCGGAAGAGATTATTAAGCAATTCGGTTGAAATTCAGAGCAAACAATTTTCTTTGTTTCTTTTCTTATGTCTTACGTACGTTAATACGCCAAATTGACAACAATTGATTCCTTTTTGCAATCAGGATTTTCTTAAAAACATCAAAAATTGACAGATCAAGTTTCTTTAGGATTTAAGGAATTTGTTATTTAGTTAGTTAAAGGTAAAAGTTCAGACTAATAACGGGTGAGTTCACCAGGCGCCAGCAGCTGCCAGCACAGTCAACATTTTTTGACATAAACAATGCAGCCATGATCTACGCACCATCTAACGATAAATAGTAACACTTCACTTATTTAATAAAACTAGAGTTGCATTTTGTACGCCAGTTAGACCAACCATCTCCCAATGCCATGCATTGTAATGTTTGAAACCAACATTGTCTACAAGGTCTGTTTACACTACACGGTCCTAGACCATAGGCGTCTCGAGAATTAGGATTGAAATTTTCATAAATACGATTAAAAAAATAAAATAAAATTTAAAAGATGTTTAACCACCTATACATTATTTAAGTATATTATTAACTAAAATCTCTGGACGCAGCAAGTGCGTTATGGTAATGAATTTTTATAGAATTGATTTCTCGAATAAAATGTTTGAAAGTCTCAATGTTGCAATGTTGTGATCTCGTCACAAGCGATTTTTTTCTATACAAATTCAGTAAAAAGTGTTTTCAACAAAAATGTAAGAAAAAAATTAAGAAAAACCTTCAATATCTTGCAGCTCTACCAGTTTTTCTAGAAATGACCACCTGATTTGTGTGCTGCCATGTTTAATAGATCTACAACTTGCCGGACAATTTCTTATTAATTTCGTCATGTGGCAAGCATCTAGGCAAATATATACATTTTAATGGATTACAGGATGCGGCAAATAAACCTTTAAACCTTCTTGGGTAAATTTTCAGATTAGCTACCGAACGCTTTTAAAAAAATTGTTTTCAAAAATATTACTAGGACCCCCCTGGATGCACAAACTACAAGAAAAATTTCTTGTTCACACCCCACAAGGAAGTTACGGGACTAGAATTGAATAGGGGTGCTGGGTGGGGGTAGGTAATAAAAAGGAAATAGGAGTAGAAAATGCAAAGAAAACTGTTTTAAAGCTGTCTATTTGAACCCATATCCCCATTAAACACCGCCTACACCGCACAGAACCCCTATTCGCCCCAGGTCCCGTAATTTCCTTGGGGGGTATGAACAAGAATTTTTTTGTGGTTTATGCAACGAGGGTGGTTGTATGCACACGAGAGGGGAAGAAAAATGCCTACGACGAATCTGACACCCCCCACCACCATCAGTTCAACTTGTGACGTTGGCGGGACCCCCCCGTCCCGCAAATGGGATGTTGCTGGGTGTGGGTGCTTCGTGGTGAGGATCTTCCTTCCTCTCTCGCGTGCATACAACCACCCTCGTTATATAATACCATACATGTTGTTGTTGTTGTTGTTGTTGTAATTTGGTTTGGCCTCGGACCGTTAGGTCCATTAGCCACAGACTTTTTTTTAAATTTATGTCTAGTGGTGTTTATGAGATCTATAAACAATAATAATACCATACATAAACCACAAGAAAAATGTCTTGCTCATACCCGCCAAGGAAGTTACGGCACCTGGGGGAATAGGAGTACTGTGCGGAGACGGCAGGGTTTAAGGGAGATATGGCTTCAAGATGTGAAAAAGACAGCTTTCAAGCCAGTTTTCTTCGCATTTTCTGCTCATATTTCCTTTTTACTACCTACCCCGCCCAGCACCCCTGTTCACTCCTGGTCCCGTAACTTCCTTGGGGGGTGTGAACAAGAAATTTTTCTTGTGGTTTGTGCATCCAGGGGGGGGCTAGGCAGGTTTCTGAAAACAGTTTTTTGAAAAGCGTTCGGGAGGTAATCTGAAAATGTACCCCTATTTGAATAAATGTATCTAAATTTGCTCACAAACATTTAACCATGCTTATATTTGCAGCTGCTCCATCGAAAGTTACGGAAGTAGCGACTATTCTTGCCTGATGGATAAAACTTAAAGCCTGATTTAATAGGTTTGCTTTTTCTATAGAAATAACAGCAAGGAAGAAATAACCCACTGGAACTTTCCAGTGGCCATTTAAAGCAAGTAATAAAAAAAGCAAAACTTCTTTAGCTTCTGGAAGTTCGTTTGAATTATTCATATCCACGCCAATATCTACGTTACCACAAAACTTCTTTTCTGTCCACTCAACTTGACGTCTTCTCGTCGATAACTAGGTTACAAAGTATTTTGCAACCTTTTTCAGCTGCTTCTCTCGCTTTTAAATATAAAACCGCTAATGCTTCTTTGCAGAATCCAGGAACAATTTAGAAATGGTTCGAGGATGTGGCAAAGATTTCATAAATTTTTCTCGAACGTAATTATAAGTTTTGTGTGTATAAAAATTTAGGATAATAGCAAACGACCTTACGTCTGGTGAATAGTTCCGTTGTGGACCTTTTAAAAGCTGTTTAATCAGGTTTATTTGTGTGGGTAAAGAAGCCTAAAATATTACAAGCAATTATATAAATTCAATAACACTCAAAAGCGAGACGTTCAGGGATGTTTCTGTATTTTCCGTAAAAGCAATACGACTTTTAAAATGCTCAATCAGCGATTTCTGGTAAAAAACTCTTAAGACGTCTTTTCTGGTGGCGCAATATATTTATTTTCCTCTTTTGTTTTTCATTACTCGTTTAGCAATAGACCATTTTTTCAAAGATGTTTTTGGAGTTCCTGATAAACTGGAAATATCTCCAAAATAACGAAGTTTTTTTCTAAAAAAATGGACGATATTTCGTAAGTTTTCAGTGAACAGAGTATAACTTTAAAAAATGGTTTCTAGTATTTTCCCTCAATTCTAAGTCTAGGCATATTAACTTACTTTTGACCTGGAGTTATGTTAGCTTTTGGTGTTAATTCAGGAGGGCTGCCAAGTGCCGCACCTGTTGAACATGATAGTTCCAAGGCAGTAAGAGTTGATGATAACGATTGACTGCAATTTTTATCGGGTAATTTATAAATTTTAATAATAATACAAAATAGGAAGATAAAAAGAATTATTTACCTTCTTTTCGCATGAGGAAGAGCTTTCATTCCAGAAGTAGAAGGCACTGGAGAACGTAAAACTGATGGAGACGCTGCGTTTTTAGTACCCTTCTTCCACTTGGATAAATAATAAAAGTATTATATATTACGTATACTTGAAATGTATCTCTCGGAGTGACATCAGCGACACCCAACCGGTTATCTCATCCAAGTCCAAGTATTGACCGTATGAGTGGTGCTCAGCTTCAATTAATAGCGAGTTTGACGTAAAACCATAGTTTTTTTTAATGCCTATGGCAATCGCTTGGCCATTGGTATAATTTCACTCAATCTTTATTAACTTATTCCAATTTTCCATAGAAGGTCAACTGCTTGTAGACTGGCCTGGCTATTTCTGGCCAGGTTGTAAATACATTTTTGAAGAAATAAGAGTATTGAGACAAACTAAGCTCAGCAGTGTCTCAAAATCTGCATGGGGGCATAACACCTATATCTTATTGCTACAATATCTTTTTTGCTGCACTTTTCGACCTTGGGCGACCAGGGCGTCATTTATGGGGGACGGAGGGGTAGCGCGAGGTCTGTTTTCGGATTTTTTACAAACCATGCCAGCGAGCTACTTATACTAAATTTATATATGTGTCCATTTTAATGTGACTATTCCTAGCTTTTCATTTGGACAAACCGAATAATCTTTTGGGAAAGAAAGTGGTGGCTAAAAGTTTGATTCTTTTTGTTTTTTTAAACATGCTTATAGCCGCCTTTATAAACCACGAAATAAATCTTGTGGTTTCAACCCCCAAGAAAGTTACGGGACTCATGGTGTGGTATGGGGTAAACATAATTAAAGGAAGTAAAGCTGCAAAATATGGAAAAAAAAAGCCTCTGATCGAAGTTTAACTAAGCTGCTATTTTTTCGCATTTTGCACTTAAATCTCTTTTTAATTTTTTTCTCCGCCCAGCACCCTAATTCGTTCCGGGTACGGTTAATTGCTTGGAGGTTGTAACCATAACATTTATTTTGTCGTTTATGCATACATGGGTATAATAAATATATTTCAGAAAAAATACATATATACAGAAAGCTGACTGTGGAGTAATCTGCAAATTTACCAATATATTTTTTACGTGACCAGACATAGGTATATCAGAATAGAGTGGTGACAAGCAATGAAACCACGACTATCAGAAATTACAAAACCTAACGTTTCTTGTCTCTTAAAATGATTTTGGAGCTATTTCTGAAAATTCGCAATGAGATTTCTTGAATGATAGAGAAAACATGTTTGTTAGATAGCATTTTGGGCAGATAGTTCAAATAAATCTTTCATCATTCTCAAGCTATACTACATTTAACTTTTGTCATACTTACCTGCACTCTTATTTTTTAACATTCTTAAACCTTATAGTAGTCCACTATGAGCTTTTAATTACTACTGATTTTGCAAGTAATTTGTTTAAAACAGGGCGCCAGGGCTGACAATTTACAAAATTGTTAGTTGGTTGTACACGTAGTCTCTATAACATTTTGTGTTAATTGGAGCTGTCGTGATACAACATACTACCTGGTTCCGCACCGAGATGGCGACCCTGTCCTACATCTCACAATGTTTTAGGAGACTGTCTACCATAGGCGTATTAACTTATAGGTGTGTTCTCGCTGTAATTAGTATAGCGCACTAATTAAAGCGAAACCGGTCTGCGTTTCTAATTATGGTGAGAATACATCTATCCTTAAATTTCTATTCATGAACAAACCAAATAATGTATATTATTTGTAAAATCGGCAATCAAGCAAATATGATTCGCGTTCCCCGGACCCTAGATTGTTATTTAATTTTGCGGTCCATAATCGTCTGTTCTACTTATGGCGCCATTTTTATATCATGATCTTGCCATGCCATGTGAATAACCATACGTAATAATAGTTAAGATAGGTTCATACACTCCCGAATTACGAAATTTTTTCTATATTGTTTCATTTTAAATAAGAACGTCATATTATTTAAACTGAACCAATAGGAATAAGTTTTATAGATCTTGTATGAACCTAGCTTAAATCGATTTCGACATGAAAATTTTCTCAAACAAATTTAAATACATTTACCTATATGTTCTGTCAGTATGTCAGTTGTGGGAATAATAATTTGTCACTTATTGTTTCCTTGCATATAGGTATGTACTCTGACATTGACAATAATTTACCTACATTTTCACAAAAAATAACTTTGATCTGAAAATAGTTGTTTTCATGGTATACAGAATTAATGTCAAGTGATTCTCCCGCCTTAATTGTTTACAACGAACATCAATACTACAACTTCCCGCTCCCACTGTTTATATTGTCGCCCAGAATGTCATCTTATGTTGTTCTCATGTAAATTGCTGAATGTGGTTAATAATAACACATTACACTGGTAGATGCAAGAAATAGCAAACAAATCAAATTTAAAAAAGTTCTACAAATCAAGAGCACGGGCAGAAAACAGCTGATTAATTGTATTGTCCGCACAATTACAAAACGGAGCTCAACATTTAACTTTGAAATTAGCGGGAACAGATTCTATTGACTAACTCCATAACAAGTTATTTCGTCTAGTTTCCTGTTTCATTGTTTCAATGTTGCGCCATTCTTTCTAATTCTATAACATGTATGTTGTAAACCTTCTTTGTTCTGTGTGTGGCGCACTTGCCAGATTTGAGTGCTTGCAGTTAAACAACAGAGCAGGTTATCCCTCAGACGACCCCGTATAAAATTTGTTCAGACGTAATTTTATTTTGATGGCGCTATTATAGTTTAGCAATTAGAAGTCCTGGATGGTTTGAAAATAATTGCTTTCTTATTATACTTACATATTATCGTTATTACTTATTATCTAATAAAATATTTTCAAAGTACCTGACACAAAAGCAGTACATTGTCCGTGTATAAAGTACAATGTTAAAATAATTAGTTTTAAAGTCCAAATTTCGAAAATCTGAAACGTCTGACATTTACTCTTTAAATTTAAGGACTCTACTGCGTTTATATGCATATTTGACTAGCGTCAAAAGTTTATACCGTTTTTGATACATTAGTGGGTTTGCGCATGGCAGGTTTTCGGCTTAAAAAACCCTACATTGCCGTTATGATTTTGGGGTTAAAGGAACTTTTTAGAGTATAACCGTATTCAGAGAATAGAGAACCCAAATCACCACAACACATTTTACAAGACCTAACGATCGTTTCGGTAACAACGTTAGCTTCATCAGATTTTCATCCTCTGATGAGGCTAACTTTGTTAGCAAAACGATCGTTAGGCGTTTTAAAATATGTTGTGGTGATTTGGGTTCTCAAAGTGTGCTTATAAGTGGCAATTTGAAGGCTAATTATTACGAGTATTTATAAACACATGTCCTACAAACCTTTGTTTTTCGAGATACAGGGTGTTGAAGTTTTTTATTGTCTTTCACAAATATCTCAAAAACGCTTCAATGTTTGAAAACCAAATTAAATATCTTCTGCCCTCAACCTAGTTGTGTCATGGATAAGTTTATTTGGGTAAAAATGGTTCCTATTTCTCTGCCTATAAGTCATATATATGTGACCGTAAGATTCTCAGTTCTTGCGATATTATAAACTGACGAAAAATTGTTAACTGCAACGAACAACCATTTACAATTTACAAATTATCGTAATTGTTCGCGTCGCTCACCTGCCTGAGAAGGAGCATAATCAAATACCAAATCCACAGTTCCACGACATAAGTTAAATTATAAAGTTTACAATTTTTCGTCAGTTTATATTATAGCAAGTGATTATAAACTAACGATGTTAACAATCATACGGCGACATATACAGAGTGTTACAGAATAAGGTTTACAAACAGACGGGGGTGATCGCGGATCTAAAAAAGCTGACAAAAGTTCTAACAAATGTATGTCCTAAAACCTTTAGTTTTTGAGATACAGGGTGTTCATTTTTACTTTTTTATAGTTTTTTTTCGCTAATATCTCAACAACACTTCGTTATTTGAAAGCCAAATTTTACATATCGTTTACTACTCGAAAACTGCTTCTTTCTGTTCTAATTAGCAGTTTACGAAACGTGTCAGTGGCGTAGAATTTGAGTCCCATGAGGTTTTATTTACGACCAATAGTGCATATCGTGCAAATTAAGTTTGCCACGATCAGTAAAAGTGGCTTCATCATAAAACGAGGGTCTGGATTTGAGTATGTTCGTTGCCCATCTCTCTTAGCCAATAGCAATTGTCGAGCCGCCTATCAAAATCATTTTCTTATAGGGCCTGGTGCAAGTCTTTTAAAACTGAAGGGTGAATTACTTGTAAGTGTTAACAAATTTCGCTTGTGCTTAAATAAAGATCCACTTGCACATAACAAGAACGTTTATAATATTATCTTCATTTCCTAATGGGCACCTTCTGGAAGGAACTGGAATGGGTTGTATACTCCCCGGTTGTCTTAAACGTATTGCTAATAGCCAGATTCTCTTCTACTCTAGTGCCTTCGTCTAGGATATTTGGTAGCATTTTCATGTGCCGCATTAGAAGCATTTTCAGTCAGCATATCATAAGCCTCGGCATTCGTGTAAGCCATTTTTAAGGTATGTGCCACAAATTTTAATAATACGCGACAATTCTTTTTCTACTTGATAACCTGCCGATTTACGGATAGATATCTACATTTATTATTTTAAAACACATGTCCATTTACGCCAGTTCTACTTAAGTTTTCGGTAATCAAATTCTAAAGGCCATCTCGCCTTGTCACTTCAACTATGGTTGCGATATGTGGAATATGATATGATAGTATTGCCCTCCTCTAAAAAATGACAACAGCACACGGTGTTCCCTGGCGGTCATCCATCTAAGTGCCAGCAGTGCCCGACGTTGCCTCAACTTCGGTGATCTGACGAGAACCGGTGTTTTCAACGTTTATTTTAAGTGTCATTTAAATATTATATGTGGCAAATGCCATGGAATGTTAAATCACGAAACTATGAAAACAATAATTTCTAATGTTAAAAATTATTATTTTGGCAACAACTCTAAAACTAACAAAGATATCGAACTGCCGTTTTAAGATTTTCAATGAAAATTTAATCTTCTTTTTAACTACGATATCTTAATTACACAAAATAAAAAAAGCTGCTATTATGGCGAATATTGCGTCTTCTAGCACGCTTATTTAGAACTATCGTGTACCACTAAAAACGATGTTTAAAAGTACTGACAATATTCTTTAAAACAAGCGTTAATTTACTAAAATCTGATAAGTTGTTTGGAAGTTAGAGTAATTTAAATGATAACACTTTCAATAACCTCCACACTCTTATTAAGGTCAGTACGCCACTGCGCCCCGGACAACAATGAGGTAAAATCCTTCATCTTTCTAGTCCACTAAGGGTGTATTAAACCTTTTGAGCTTGACATATTTTAAAATTACACACACCATATTTTAATGTTTTTATACAAAACCTAATCACACTTCATTTCTATTCAAACTTATGTTACCAATAATAAAAATAATAGATTTTATCTGTCTTATTCACAGTATTTCACAGTATCACGCTAGTTGACAGAAAATAAAATGTTAAAAATTCGTGTGTAGTTTTAATTATCGTAGAAAGTTATTAGATACAAACAAAATTCTTTCTCAGTAGATGAAATTGCAAATACTGCCTGAGGTTACAAATTTCTCTCCCTTTGAAATGAAACATGTATTATTATCATAGGCAACGTTGCATCAGCACTGTCCAGCAATTTGCGCTTAAATATATAGAGTTTGTGTCCAGCTAATGACGCATGGACATATAAAAACCGATGTCCAGCAATGAACGCTTACACACATATATATATATATATATATATATATATATATATATATATATATATATATATATATATATGTATATATATATATATATATATATATATATATATATATATATATATATATATATATATATATATATAGAGAGAGAGAGAGGGAGAGAGAGAGAGAGAGAGAGTTTTCTTTGGAAAAAATGTATATGTTCGGAATTTGCAATATAAATAGTGAACCATGTACCGAAATTTAGGTCTCTAAGTTTAAAAACAAAAAAGTTATAGGCATTTAAAGAAAAAAAGGATTTTCCGCAACATCGGCAACATTTAGGCAAAAAACCTGAAACAAATACGAATTATGTAAAGAGAATGTCTTAAGGAGAGTATTCTGCAAACCCTTAAGTTTCAGCTTCAACCGTGATTATCCTTCATTTTACTAAAATGTTTCCAGAAAATTCATTTCAGATAGACCCTTTCTCTGATGTTTTATCAGTAGTTATGTTTGTGGGTTTAAGGGTCTATAATATTTTGGTATTTTTCGTAAAAAAAACTCGTTAATGACGAAACCGCGACTTTTGAATTTAAAAAATATTTCTTCAAATGAGCGCAAACTAGGCTCCCTAGAAGCAATATCCAGGTGTAGTATCAGTTTTTATCTGTGTACAGATATACAGGGTGAAGCATTTTTACGGTAAAGCTCAATATAATTGTTATTATACAAGCTACGAGAAAAAATTGTCTACGTTAATTATAGGGTGTCCTGAGCTGCATCTTCTAAATTATTTTGACAATCACAGGTGACCCATAAGACGTTGGGGGTACCCACAATTTTTTTTCTAACACCCTTATATTATTGCATTTGTACATTTTTTATCGAAATATCAAATGTTTGTAAGAAAAAATAAAGACGCAGTAAGTGCGTTTTGGTAGAGAATTTTCATTAAATGCTTCAAATACCAATAGCTCAATTTGCTATTAACCTAAGGTTTGTTGGCTAGGAAACCAGTTTTCTCGAAAACATTTTAAGTTTATCTTCGGAAAATTTTTGTACGTTTTCAAACAATAAGTTATTTTCATAAAATATGATACATTCTTTCAACTATATATGTTACACCGGTAACCAAATTGACGCCTGCGTTCACTAAAAAGACATTAAAAACATTTTTATGAAAATTGACTTCAATAACGCACTTGCTGCCTCCAGACTTTTTTATTATTGTCTCACGTTTGTGACCACATTTAGTCCATTTTTACAAAGTTTACATCTTGTATTAGACATTCATTTTACCAATCGTGCATAATGATCTGATCTGTATATTTGGGACTACCGTTGTTTTGACCCACTAAATACATTTTTGATTATCTGAGTCTTTTCGATAAATGATATGTTTACCCCACAATGTATTGTAAATTACCCTTTTCGTCCCTGGCATCTAGAATTGTTATATGTTCTTAGATTACAGTTTCTTTTTTATTCACTAAGTGAAGACTGGAACCTGTGAAGAGCACTGATAAGTATACTTGGAGAACCCAAATCACCACAACACATTTTTTAAGACCTTACGATCGTTTCGCTAACCAGGTTAGTATCATCAGGAGATGAAATAACGAATTGTTTCATCCTCTGGTGATGCTAAGGTTGTTATCTAAACGATCGTAAGGTCTTTAAAAAATGTGTTGTGGTTATTATTGTGTCTTATTCTTTATGTTAATTAAGACAAAAAGTTATGGGGATTTAAAGCAAAAAATTTGCGGTTTTCCTCAAAATGTCAAAGTCCCGATATAAATGTCAAAATTGACAACATTTAGGTAAGTAACCTGGAACGAATACGGGTTATATCAAGTTAGTGTCGCAAGAAGAGTGATATACAAACGCTTAAGTTTCAGCTTCAACCGTCATTGTCCTTCATTTTATTAAGTGTTTCCAGAAAATTCATTTTAAATAAACGCTTTCTTTGATGCTTTGGCAGTAGTTTTAGTTAAGTTTACGGTTTAACTTTCTATAATTTTTAGCTAATTTTCGTAGAAAAAATTCGTTAATGAGGAGTCCGCGACTTTTGAATTTTAAAAAGATTTCTTCAAATGAGTGCAAACTAGAATCCATATCAGGGTTTAGCTTCAGTTTTTATCTGTTTACATATATACAGGCTGACGCATTTCTACGGTAAAGCTCAATACAATTATACAGGAGACGAGAAAAAATTGTATACGTTACTTATAGGATGTCTTGAGCTGCATCTTATTATATTATTTCGACAATCACAAGTGGCCCGTAAGTGGTTGGTGATAAGGCTAGATGCATTCTCGCAACGATTAGAACCGTAGACCGGTTTCGCTCGCATTAGAGCTCTTCAGTACGGCATATTAATTGCAGCGAAAATACACCAAAAAATAATACGGCTATAGTAGCTAGCCTTTCAACAATCAGTGGACGTGCCGCCACCTAGTTGCTGAACCAAGTAGTATGTTGTCACGCCAGTTCCAAATAACACAAAGTGTTAAAAAATAGAGACTGTATACAACCAACTAACAATTTAGTAAATTGTCAGCCCTGTTCCATTTCTACCCTCATATAGGGAGACCGGTCTACGGTTATAATTGTTTCGGGAATGCATCTAGCCTTACATACTTTGTCCCTATATTGGGGTAAAAATGGGCCAGGGCTGACAATTTACTGAATTGTTAGTTGGTTGTATACAGTCTCAATGTTGACGCCATTAAAAAGACGTATTTGCTATTAAAAAGATTTTAATGAAAATTCACTTCCATAACGCACTTGTTGCCTCCAGACTTTTTATATTTCTCTCATAGGGTGCTGTGCACTTGGGGCTTGTATGTAGTTTTTGCTTTGGATACATAAATAATGAATAATGTTGGCACGTGTACGGTTGCATGTGTGGGTATTAGTGTGTGGGCGCTATGGATGCATTGTATATTTATACATAACCGGGGGGGGGGGGGGGGGGATCTGTAAAAGCGTGCATATACACTTATTAATCTTAATACTTAGTTCAGTAGACAGCAGTTTTATAGTAAGATAAAGAAAACACGGCAAAGGAATCAGCTTGTTAGATTAACATCCCTATAACAAGTTTTAAACGTAAATAGCAAGGTTAAATGCATTTAAAAATATAATTTGAAGATTAACAGCCACAGAATGTGTTTGTTCCCAACGTCAAAAGTTCTTTTAACAAAAAAAATTGTTTACATAAAAAAACGTTGCTTTTTCGTCCACGATATTTGTATTTGATTTTATATTTGAGCCATTATCATCATTACAATCTAAAGGAAATGTCGCCCTGTCCTCACTTCATATTTTGACAGCCTAATGAACTCCAGGAAGAAGTGCCCAATTGTCTAGCCAATTATTCAGTCTAGCGTTAACGTGAAAACCTGTAGCAATGCCGTTCATAAACACTTAAAGTTGCAGGGTGATAGCATTCGCCATTATGTTCAGATAATAGTAGAATATTTTAATAATTACTTTATCAAGGCTGTCAACAGATTAGCTAGTAATTTTTTCCCTCAGGGCTCGTCCGCGGCCTTGTCGCCCCGTAGCACTGCAACTTAGCTAGTAATACCAAAATAGATATAAATTCATCTAATCTTATTCCCATAAATGAAATTCTGTTTTCCTGTGACTCCGAAAGAGACCTTAGCTACGATACGGCTAGTGATGGGTCGTTATTTAACTGTCTGTTATTTTTAAACGGTTGTCGAGCCGCAACGATAACCACCAGTTATGGATTTATAAAAATAACAGGTCCAAAATAACAGGTACACTAAACTAGAATTCGGACTCGTATCTGTTTCAGTTCCACTGCAACTAGGTTCGATGAATAAACATCGGTTTTCATCGGCAACGGTTAAATTTAACTATTTAACGGGATGAATGGACATGAGATTGGGAATGAGAAATATGTATGGGTATGGGTATACAGTATAGAGCGGACTTTACTTCATAACATATCATTTAACACGTTATTTATACTAATGTGCTCGCTCTCGCTCACAGCTTCGGGAATGTAGGATACTATCGATCGACTATCCAGTTCAAAATTACAGATAAATAACTGAAGCTGTTATTTTCAACGGTTATTATTGAATAACGTTAACGACTTCAACTGTTAATAGAAATTAACCGTTTTGCCCATCACTAATTTTTACCACGTTATTTCACGTAGTGTATAAATCTCAAATTTTGTCGATATGAAAAGGAAACAAAGGGTTAAGAAATTATAATAAGCGTGTCGTAAATCTTTTGCCACTCTGAAGTGAAACGTTTAGAAATCAGAAATCTTATATTAGTATTTACTTAGATGTTTTAGGAATTATAAACTAGTCATTTCTAACAAATTTATTTTATGAGGGGTCTTTACGTAAATGTCAATGCCACAGCAAGAATCAATAAATAGCATTATTTATCACGTCTTGGGACGTTAGACGTTAGAACTTTTATTGCTACACAGGGAGTGATTCTAAGAACTCCATAACATAACGCAGCTCATAAAATTTCGGTAAAGAAATTTGCCTTTATTCTGTACATATGGTTTGTTATTACATTATGCTTTTATTCTTTCTTAGAAAGATCTCTATCTCTAGTTACATTTTCGGTTCACTGGTAATCTTTATCAGTCCACTTTTAAAAACTGTGCAAACTGTGGAACCACCCTGTATATATATATATATATATATATATATATATATATATATATATATATATATATATATATATATATATATATATATATATATATATATATATATATATATATATATATATAATTTTTTATATTTAAATGTATATAGATATTAAAAAATGTTGTATCATTATATTTTTTTATAAATTTGATAACTATTATCGGACAAACGAAAATGACGTGTTAGCTGTTTTCTTAGGTAATGTATATAAATTTAAATAAATAAGTACTTTAAAATCATGTGAAATAACCCTATTTTGCGTTGTCTATAGTGAAAGTAATAACATGTTTTTACAGAAATTCATCTTTTCACCCAACATTTTTTATTATTAAATATTTGGCTTTACATACTAGTGGGAAACTCAACTGTTTCAAAAATGATAGCTTCTCAGTTTAACAGAATAACTCTGTGTAGTAGTGTTCGTATGCTGTATCCCCATCAACAACCGGTTAAAATTAAAATTAAACCGTTTTATTGTACCGAAGATCGTACGTCCCTAAAGCTCTGAGCGAGAGCGAGCACACTAGTATAAATAATAATGTTATGAAGTACAGTCCGCTCTATACTGTATAACCATACATATTTAGCATTCCCAATCTCAAGGCTATTCATCCCGTTAAATGGTTAAATAACAGTTGCCGATGAAAACCGATGTTTATTCATTGAACCTAGTTGCAGTAGAACTGAAACAGACACGACTCCGAATTCTAGTTAAGTGTAAAAGCGTTACTTTTTAAGCTGTTATTTTTATAAATCCATAACTGGTGGTTGCCGTTACGGCTCGGTAACCGTTTAAAAATAGCTGACAGTTAAATAACGACCTATCACTAGTAAAAATACAATGCATTTATACTAGTGTGCTCGCTCTCGCTCACAGCTTTTGGAATGTAGGATACTATCGATCGACTATCAAGTTTAAAATAACTGAAGCCGTTATTTTCAACGGTTATTATTAAATAACGTTAACGGCTTCAACTGTTAACAGAAAATAACCGTTTTTCCCATCACTACACCTTACAGAGTCTGTCTCACAATTGAATGTTTTCAGTATCTAGTGCACTCGCTGCTCATGACAAATATAATTATCATTAGAGGTACCTAACAATGTATAGATAACACTAAAAAATTTGACATAATGAAATGTCAAACTAAATATTTAATGTCAAGTTATACAAACATTAGGCGTTGCACCACACTTTCAATCAAGGCAGTACTTATAGTATGGAATTTTCTATGAGACTTAGGAAAGTGCCTTCTAAAATTAAAACAACAAGATCTGGTACAACTCTGACAAAATCATCAAAGAAGAAGAGAAGATCAAATTGTACTAAGACAAGGGCATGTGTCTGTATGCCCTTAGCTGAAAGTCCTATCGAATTCCCGTCTGTGTGGGAAGAATTGAGATTAAATAACCAACTATGTGATGGTCTCGTTAAATGTGAGGATGGTGTAGAATTCAGGATACATAGAGCCATCTTATCTGCCGTTAGTCCATATTTTAAGGTCAGACTACTATTAAAATAACTGAATAGTACTTTTTTCAATCCTTTGTAAAACAGTCAATTTTTTCTCAAAAAGGCCGTTAGCGGGAAAGTTGTTGGGCAGTTTTGCTTTCTTTCATTCTGTATAAATTTTGCGGTGCTGAATCCGAATCTGAGGTTTGCTAACAAAATTTCGTGACGCTACATTGAAAAAATGCAAAAAAAAAAGTGAAAAACCTGTTAATTTTGCGGTTTTTGGCTTATAAGTCGAAAACTATTAACTTTTTTAAATAATCGTCCCAGCAAAAAACTAAGGACGCTACAAATTTCATTATTCAGGTTTTTCTCTAAATATCGTTTGCGCTCAAGCGCCAGTTGAAAATTGACATATTTCGCCGTCTCGCCAAGAACCCACTTTTTCCACTCCAAAACTCTAATGTATCATAAAAAAAAATCATTTATTGATACCCTCCCAGTTCTCTGCACATAGCTTATTTAGATCATATATGTAAAGGTACAGGCCTTTTTTTCGAAAACTACATAATGTTCAAGTTATCTTATGGAGTCCGAAATTGTACAAATTAAGTTACAAAAACATCTGGACGCAGCAAGTGCGTTATGATAGTGAATTTTCACAGAAATAACCAGACACCAAATATTTTTATAACTTTTTTTTCTTGTAATATAGAAATCTAAATTTTGGTGTATAATTTACTTTTTATATCATAAGCCTACCTACCAAATTTGGTTACCACATCTTTTTTAGTTTTTGAGATAAAAAATGTATTCCAAATAAAACTCAAAATTTTTCCGGAAAATATGGTCCGATTTCCCTGGCTAATGAACTTTGGTTACTCACAAAAGGAAGGTAGGTGCCAAATTTTATCAAAATGGGCCCATTATTTTTGAGTTATCGGTGTGATAAATATATATATATATATATATATATATATATATATATATATATATATATATATATATATATATATATATATATATATATATATATATATATAAATATATATATATATATGTATATATATATATATATATATATATATATATATATATATATATATATATATATATATATATATATATATATATAAACATATAAAAATTGAAAGTAACCCCGGATATGGATTCTAGGGGTCCTTGTGCGCGCTCATTTGAAAAAAAAATTCAAAATTCGGAAGTTGGGATCTCCCCATTAGTAATTTTATTCTAAGAATATTCACTAAAAGTCTGGACTCAGCAAATGTGTTATGGTAGTGAATTCTCATAAAAAGGTTTTTATTAGCAAATATGTCTTTTTTTAATTAAATCAGGCATGAAATTTGGTATAACCTATATAGTAGAAAGAATACCATAATTCACCGAAATAACTTTATTGTTTGAAAAAGTACAACAAATTTCCTAAAATAAATTTAAATGTTCCTGAAAAACTGGTCCGATTTTCCTGGCCAACGAACCTCTTCAAGGTATTTACTCACCTGCCGAGATGTAATTATTCAAAAAAAAAGCTTATAGAGAAAAAACATTTACATGAAAATTTGCAAACAATTTTTATACGAGAATTCGAAAATATTTTTTACAATAACTTATTAAACATTTATTACTTTTGATTACCAAAATTACACGAAACTCTACAGAAACACGAAAAAATTTCTGCGAAAACTGACTGTTTTTACAAGAAAATTTGCTGAAACAATACATAAAAAAAATATTTATTTTTTTAATTTTCACGGAAATTTTAACCAGTGGAAGTAAAGAAAAATATACCTAAGCAGAAAAGTACTCACATTTTTATGTCACAAGCTGTTAGAAAGAAGAACATTTCTCAAGTCTGCAAGTCCCAAATTCAATTAATATTGGTGAATACAATTTATCAACTACTTAGATATTATAAAAACGTAACCGGAGACCATCCTATTAAATTAATTATTTCTTACCGGTTTGTACCAAACTTGATTTTTACATTATATATTATATTACTTTAGTAGCTCATATTTTACAGTATGTCCATATACAATAAGTATACCACTTGTGCTGTATATTACGACATAATTTAAAGAACTGGCGCAGCCAGCGTGTTATGGAAGTGAATTTTCATAAAAATGCTTTTAATAGCAAATATATCTCTCTAATGCAAGCAATCATCAATCTCTAAGTGAGTGGTGAACGTGTCGCCACCTAGTTCGGAACCAAGTACTATGTTGTCACGCCCGCTCCAAATAACACAGAGTGTTAAAAATAGAGACGGTATACAACTAACTAACAATTTAAAAAATTGTTAGCCCTGGCCCATTTCTACCCCAATCTAGGGACAAAGTATGTAAGACTAGATGCATTCTCGCAACAATTAGAACCGTAAAATCAGGACGCAGTAAGTGCGTTTTGGTAGCAAATTGTCATTAAATTCTTCAAATCTCAATAATGAAATTTGCTATTAACACAGGGTTTGTTGGCTAGGAAACCAGTTTTCAACATTTAAAGTTTATTTTCGGATGTTTTTTTAATATTTTCAAACAATAAGTTATTTTGATAAAATATGGTACATTGTTTCCACTACATAATTTGTGCCGGTAACCAGATTGATGTAAGACTAGATGCATTCTCGCAACAATTAGAACCGTAGACCGGTTTCGCTCTAATTAGAGCTCTTCAGTACGGCATACTAATTGTAGCAAAAATGCACCAAAAATAACACGGCTATCGTATAGCCAGTCTTAAAACACTAAGTGAGTGGTGAACGTGTCGCCACCTAGTTCGGAGCGGGCGTGACAACATAGTACTGTTGAACTAGGTGGCGACACGTTCACCACTCACTTAGTGTTTTAAGACTGGCTATACGATAGCCGTGTTATTTTTGGTGCATTTTTGCTACAATTAGTATGCCGTACTGAAGAGCTCTAATTAGAGCGAAACCGGTCTACGGTTCTAATTGTTGCGAGAATGCATCTAGCCTTACATACTTTGCCCCTATATTAGGGTAGAAATCGGCCAGGGCTGACAATTTACTAAATTGTTAGTTGGTTGTATACAGTCTCTATTTTTTAACACTTTGTGTTATTTGGAACTGGCGTGACAACATACTACTTGGTTCCGCAACTAGGTGGCGCCACGTTGCTTCGTGTCTTCACTTAGTGTTACATATGATTATATATTACATTATTATATGAGCAAAAATTATGTGAGCCGTTGAGAGTTTAGAGGGTCTTGGCACAGTTTCGGGTTGTTATATCGACAGAGTCGGGGTCAGTTCATCTGCAAAATGAAAGAAGTGGTGAGAAGATAACAATTTGTGATCTTATATCAATATTGATTACGAAATAGATTGAGAGATTAGACTTACCTTCGACATCGTGTAAGCGTCTTTCTTCAGTCTGTTCTCGGTCCCTTTCTTCGGTTTCTTCCTCGTCTAAGTCATTGCTGTCTTCTGGGCTCAACGTCATCACACAGCCCTTCGCAGGATGTGCAGATCGAGGAGCAATCGAGGCCTGGCTTCCTGCATTCACAATTGCCATGGCAGCTTTTTACATTTATAAGAAACCTACCAGAGTATCGAGTCTGATGCAGGGTTCACTCTCAGTGAATCTTGTCGTGCAGCAGCTTCGCTGGGGGGGTAGTCAGGCTTGGTATGGGAATGGACATAAGAGTAGCATGGACGATTTTAGATACAGGCAATACGTATCTTCATCGTACAAAAGTAAAACCAACATGGTCTCACTACCCCCCACCGACGCTGCTGCACGACAACATTTATTGAGAGTTTACTTTCAGGTGCCGCAGTGTTTATCCGGTCAATCCACACTCGACGAACAACAAGACACCCGAACGAGGGTGGGCGAAAAAAACAAGGATTGGTCTCGTGTCAGTGCCAACCGCTTTGAAGTCTGCACCGACTCGATACACCGGCATATTTCTTGTAAATGTAAAAAAGGCTGCCAACGTATTTGGGGATGCAGGAAGGCAGGCCTCCATTGCTACCTCATCTGCACATCGCGCGAAGGGCTGTGTGAAAGCGTTGAGCCCCAAAAGTTAGCACTGACACACGAAGAACGGGCCGAAGAAAAACCGAGAAAAACTGAAGAAAGGCGCTTACACAATGCGGAAGGTATGACTAATCTCACAATCTTTCGTAATCATTATTGAGATATGGCCACAAATTGTTATTTTCTCACCACCTCTTTCATTTTCCAGATGAGCTAGTCCCGACGCTGCCGATATAACAACCCGAACCTGTGCTAAGACCCTATATTTGCTCATAAAATAATGAAATATATAATCATGTGTAATATAATATAATCATATGTGATAATTTTTAAAGTTTTTTTTGGGATTTGACCTTTTTTTAACTGAATTTGTACAATTTTGGATTGATTAAATATCTTGAATATTTTGTAATTTTTGATAAAATGTTGTTATTTCGCAAAAAAAAATTATCTCAAAAACTAAGAAAGCTATGGTAACCAAATTGGTAGGTAGGTTTACGATATAAAAGGTAATCTATACACCAAAACTTAGATTTCTATATTACAAGAAAAAAAAGTTATAAGAAAAATTTGGGCCAGATCATTTCAATGAAAATTCACTACCATAACGCACTTGCGCCGTCCCGACTTTCTTCTAACTGAATGTCAAGTTAAATGTCTGCACGTTCCGCCCTTCTGAGGGGGTGTAATGCCGTAGGTCCCGTGTCCATGCGATGTTAGGCACGTTAAAGATCCTTACCCTCCTTACAGAAAGGCAGGGGTTTGGCAAAATTGTCAGGATAGTGTGGTGAAGCTGCTCCCTGACGTCGGTGATTGGCCATTGTTGCAGAAATAGGCCGACGTTAAAGAAACAAAACACACACACACACTGCAATAGAATTGAAATAACTCAAAAACGATTAACGATATCAATATTTTTTCTTACAAACATGCATAATAATTCGCTGGAAAACACAAAAATGCAATAAAATAAGGGGGTGTTCTATTAAAAAAATAAAGTGTGTATCACCAACGACTTATGGGCCACCCTGTGGTTGTCAAAATAAGTTTATAAGATGCAGCTCGAGCTAGCCTATAATTAACGTATATACTTTTTTGTCATATCTTGTGTAATAACGGATATATTAAGCTTTGCCGTAGAAAAGCGTCACCCTGTATATGTGTAAACAGATAAACAATTGAAATTGACCCCGTACATGGGTTTTTGGGCTTCTAATCTTTTTAAAATTCATAAGTCGCGGTCTTCTCAATCACGAATTTTTTCTACGAAAATTTGCTAAAATATAGACTATTAAACCATAAACTCTATAGCTCAAACTACCACCAGAGTATCAGAATGAGGGTCTATTTGAAATGGATTTTCTGAAAAAATGTTAGTAAAATGAAGGACAATGATAGTTGAAGCTGAATGTTAAGGTTTTGTAAAACACACTTCTTACGACATATCGTCTACGTAATCCATATTTGCTCCAAATTCGTTGTCTGAAAATTGCAAATCTTGACGTTTCAAATCGCAACTTTGACGTTTGAAAAAGAAAAATTTTCAAATTTTCAAAATATTTTTTCTGCTACTTCTAGACGTGTTTGTGTCAAGGAAACTTAACCGTTGGATGTAATATTCAATTGGTTTTGTTAATCACACAAAATATTTTGTTCTTGTGCTTTCCTCTGATCACCAGTGGCCCTCAATTTTTTTTCTTAAATTTTTTTTGCTTTCAACTTAGAGTTATGAATTTTGGCGTGTAGGGTAAGTTGGATAGTAGAAACGTATGTGCTATGGTTGTCATAGCTCTGTTATTTTCGGAGATACGAAAAATTTCCGAAGGAAACCCCAAAATTTTCCCGGAAAAACGATCCGATTTTCCTGGATAACGAACTTATCCAAGCTACTCACAAAAGGAAGGTACGTACCAAATTTTATTAAAATCGGCCCATTTTTTTTTCAGTTATCGATACAATATATATATATATATATATATATATATATATATATATATATATATATATATATATATATATATATATATATATATATATATATATATATAAACGCAAATCTCCCCATCAGTGAATTTTTCGTTTCGTGGATTATTACGGTCGATATTAACTATTTGCTTCATAATTTACTTGATAACTTACCAGTTGTGTCTTAATAAAACTTTAATGGTCTCATACCGAACATTGTTCTTAAAAATTAGACCAAAAAGTGTTTTGAGACATTAGCGCTTATATTTTAAGCATGCCTGAAAACTGGCTAGCTTCCACACACATGGAAACACGCTGTAATTATCATGTTCCTGAAACATGGAAAAAACAAGATGCACCCATCAAGCTATAGGCCTATCAAGTTGCTATGCACTTTAGGCAAGCTTTTCGAAAAACTGATACTGAGGCGACTGAACGAATTTATGGAAGAGCATAATAGCCTAACCGCACCCCTTCCCCCTCAGTTCGGGTTCAGAAAAAAGCATCCAACTCTTCATCCACACCTTCGTTTAAATGAAATTATTGTCAAAGGATTCTAAAACAAAAAATATACCACCGTAGCATTTCTTAACGCAACACAAGGTTTTGATAAAATATGGATCGACGGGCTCCTCTTAAAATTAGCTAAAATCCTAGACTTACCCTCCTATCTACTCAAAATCATTGCCAGCTTCACACAAAATAGAACATTTGCAGTAAGAATAAACGCTGAATTTTACACACCTAAAGCAATTCACTCAGGAGTACCTCAAGGTTCCATATTGGGACCTACACTATATAATTTATATGTAAGCGACATACCATGCGAACAAGGCTCCTTATTGGCGATGTATGCGGACGATACAGCGATAACAACACAACACAAAAGCATAATCGAATCCAGGAACCTTTTATAAAATTCCTTAAACAAAGTCACAAAATGGTGCAAGAGCTGGGGAATCACTATAAACTCATCAAAGAGTCAAGCTAAAATCTTTACGCTCTTAAGAGGAACAAATCCGCCACCATTACAAATAGATAACAAAGCAATCCCTTGGAATCACAAACACGAATCCGTCAAATATTTAGGCCTACATTACGATCGTACCTTAACCTGGAGGCACCATATCAAAAACAGAACTCAGCAAGCTTATGGACGTCTAAAAATGCTGTACCCCATTATAAACAGAAAATCATCACTGAAGATTGAATGCTGAACTATCATCTACAAAAGTATTCTTAGACCAGTTCTCACATATGGCTGTCCAATATGGGGAACAGTGTCAAATGCAACAATAAATATGGCACAAACCTTCCAGAACAAAGTGCTACGAATCATCGCCGATGCACCGTGGTTCATTAGGAACACGCAAAACATCGCGAATTAAACATACCAGTGATCAGTGACTTTATAAAAACAACTGCAATCAACTGCCTGAACAACTTAACTGAATGTCCTGAAGCAGTACATTACAATCTTGATGCAAGACTACAACAAAGAAGACTAAGAAAAAGACTTCCACAAGATGTGTTTAATGGTCCATGATCAGAGTTAAAATATAATTTAAGTATGTATGGGTATTTGGGCGCATGGGAGTGTGTGTGTGTGAGTATGGATGTGTACATACGAATGTAAGCCTACCAATGTAATGTTACTAACTTATCAACCAAAATATTTTTAATTTAATTTATGTTTCTAACTATATCATCTTATCGTTATAATTTTATATTGTTTCCTATATTAGACAATAGCCCATGGCAGATAAAACAACCATGAATAGCATACATGTTGCTGAACTGGTTCGATCTACAATTAAAAAAATAAAAAAATAAAACTTTACTATACTAATATGTTTATTGTGTGAATATTTTGAATTTGTTGCCCATTTTGATTATTTTTATGTTCTTACAAGCCAATACAATAAACTCAAAACAATAGCGTCATCTTTGAGGCATTAAGATCAGTAATATTAAACCTGTTTAGTGTTATCGCACAAAAATTGTTATACCTGTATGGTAATGGTGGAACATTCTTTTGTTGAAAAACAACCCCAAGAGTGCACTTCTTAGTAGTGCTTTAACAACATCAAGAATGCTGTAATAAATACCCTTGATAATACTGACCATTTCATCGAAAATCAAGCAGCAATTGTTTCTTAAAAAGTTTGCAAAAAGTCAGTAGCGGCTCGTGCCTTAATGCATTGGGGGTGCGCAAAAAATATCGGGACGCAGCAAGTGCGTTATGGTAGTACATTTTTATTAAATGCTTCCAATTTGATTAACTCAAGTTTCTACGAACTTAGAAAGTTGAATTTTGGTGTATAGTAGGGTCTTATCAGGGCAACATATGCACAAAATTTTATCAAAATAACTTTGTAATTTTCGGAGAAAAAAATGTTTTTTAAAAGAAAGCACAAATTTGAATAACTCAATTTTCTAAAAATGTAGAAAGTTGAATTTTAGTGTGTAGTAAGGTCTCTTACAAGGAAACATTTCCATCAAATTTCATTAAAATACCTTTATAATTTTCGGAGAAAAAGATTTTTTTTAAACAAACCTCAAAACTTTCCCGGAAAAAGTTATCCGATTTTCCTGACTAACAAACTCATCCAAGCCATTACTAAAAGAAAGGCACTTGCCGAGTTTCATCGAAGTCAGTTGCTAATTTTTTTGAGATATCTGTTGGATACACACACACACACACACATATATATATATATATATATATATATATATATATATATATATATATATATATATATATATATATATATATATATATATATATATATTTATTTATATATATATATATATATATATATATATATATATATATATATATATATATATATATATATAAACATATAAAAATTGAGACTGACCCCGGATATGGGTTCTAGGGATCCTAGTTCGCGCTAAAAAGGAAGGGCTTGCCTATTTTTCCCCGAAAATGTATTATAAAGAACCCTACTTACTAAACTTAATAATTATTAACTACTTACCAAGTTTTCCTTTAGTTAGTTATAAGTTATAGTAGTTAAGAAGTCCCTTAGAAAGTTAACCTATAAAATATCCACTGAATTAATCACAGTATCACAATTATATTGTCCACTTATTAAGCAACTCGAAGTAGTAACCATAATAATAATAATAATTGTCTTGTTAGAACATGTAAACAACAACGAAATGATCTAATTAAAAATCAATCCGACGCGAAGATCAAAATTACTACGTAGTAGGTACACACGCTCTGCCGAAAGTCCAGTACAAACTGTTAGTGTGTAATTTTATAGCGCACAACAGATTGCTTATTGGGTCGTTTTCGACGAAGATCATCAAGATTCGGCAATCATTTCGCACTGAAGTATCGCATTTCGTGAGAGCGCCGAAAAATACACACCGCCGCCCGCCTGCTTTATATGGATATGGATGTATATAACGTCTGCAACGATTAACACTATACTTATTCAGATTCTGTATTCTGTATTAATGGCTGTCGACTCTCTGCGATCCTTGATATACTAATTTTGTTTGTTGAATGCAGGAGGTAAAAAAGTAAATAAAAATTTATTAAAATATAGCATAGCAAAATATTGTTTTTTCCACGGCAGGCGGCAGTGCGCGCGCACGGGCGCATTTATTGAGGAGCCGCCCCTGCAAAAAGTAAATAAAGAAATCAAACTTTGCACTTTAATTGAATAATATGTAGATTACAGAAAACTAATTTATTTTCAGGCCTTATTCACAAACTCAATAAACAGAAGCCAAAAAGACACCAAGGAGGCGAACGTCAATGTTTGTAGTAATATTTTTAAAATTCTTTTGAACTATGCTTATACTGGTGTATGTCCGATAGACGAAACAAATGTGGAAAATTTACTCAAGTACGCTGATCGATATGAAATTTTAGGTGTTGTACAACTTTGTTGCAAGTTTCTCATGGGTAAAAGCACAGCCTACTTTGATCATTGCAATTGTTCTAATTGAACTTTGTTTCAGATCAGTTATGCCCTAGTAACTGTTTAGGTATACTAAAATTTGCTAATCAGTATTTCTGTAAAGATTTAGAAAAACGTGGAAGACTTTACGTCAGACACAATTTTATGAAAGTTTTAAGAGACAGTAATGAATTTGCATTTCTATTACTCGATGAGCTGATGGATATTCTTAACGATGACGAACTTAACATTAAATCTGAAGATATAATATTTGATGCGATACGAAAATGGATTAATGCTGACAAAAACATTCGAAAATGTAGCTTATTGGATCTTTTGAAATGTATGAGGCTTGGCAATGCCAGCTACGAATGTCTAACATGCCTGAAGACATGGTCTTTAGTAGAAGAAAGTCAAGTAAGTTATTTCGATTCATATTCTTAGGTACGGATGTATTTATTTTTCTTAAATAACTTTTGCTGTGTACAGAGTGCGCCAAAATAGACGTTTTCTTATGGGAGCTCACGTTTCTGTCAGAAATAGAAGAAAATTGAACCCCGTCTCCCGGGATCAAATTTTATGCGAAACTCACTGGCGCAAAGAAAATGTTGCTATCTCCTATCGTTTTGCTGACAGAGGGCGTATCTCGAATTTAGTAGATTTCTTTGATGTCGTATAACTTTTTTGTTTTTAAAGATAATTGCTTTCTAAAAAAACCTTTTTGACGTAGAATACGCTGGTGTAGTTGGTTTTAATACAGTGTGGTTAAAACATCAAGACCGAACTTTCTTACGAAGATTTTCTAAAAACGTATTTTTAGGTGATATTCTGTTGGTCGTCTGTAAATAAATATATACGAAACCCATTTAACAGGATATAATGTTTTAGGCTTGCAAAAATTACATAGAAGATGCAATTGAATACATAGAGACCGTAAACAGGGAGCAACTTGAACTTGTGGACGACAAGTTGTTCCGCTCCAGGATACCATATGACGTTTTATTCGCAGTGGGTGGTTGGAGCGCTGGAAGTCCGACCAACTTCATGGAGACCTACGACTGTAGGGCAGACAGGTGGCTGCTTTCAACAGACACCGATACTGTACCTAGGGCTTATCATGGATTATGTGCACTTGGAGGACTCGTCTATATGATAGGTAACTTACATTTTTCAAAGAATACTGTTATTTAAGGCATCACCCAATTCAAGTCATTTTTTCCATAAGACAAAATTGTATAGTTGGTCCAAAAAAAAATGGTACACATGGCAGCAGTGGATTATTGGGATCAAAATATTACAAATTAGCCAAACTTACCTCTGTCCAAAAGTTATACTTGAAAGGGATACGTGGTGTTAAAGTGAGACATTGAATTTCGTTTTTCTTTAATGTCTAGAAAAATGTCTCGCCTATTATTGGCTTGAAAATTGGTACAAATAGGGCATTTAAATAAATAAAATTGGGGTTTTCCTCAAAACGTCCAAGTCGCGATTTGAAAGGTCAAAATTGGCAACATTGACAGCATCTAGGCAAAGAACCCGAAACAAGTACGGATTGTGTTAAGAAAGTGTTGCAAGACTGTAAACCTTTAAGTTTCACCCTCAACCGTCATTATCCTTCATTTTACTAAAATATTTCCGGAAATTTCATTTCAAATAGACCCCTTTTCTGATGCTTTGGCGGTAGTTTTAGTTCAGTTTATGATTTAACAGTCTATAATTTTAGGCTAATTTTCGTAGAAAAAATGTGTTAATGAGGAGACCACCACTTTTGAATTTTAAAACGATTTATTCAAATAGGCGCAAACTAGGCCCCCTAGAATCCATATCCGGGTTTGGTTTCACTTTTTATCTGTTTACATATATACAGAGTGACGCATTTCTACGGTAGAGTTCAATATAATTGTTATTATACAAGATACGAGAAAAAGTTGTATACATACATACATATACATAAAAATTGAGATGAAGGCAAACCTATCCCAAGTTTCATTATGGTAAATACTTTTTTTAATATAGTTTCAAGTATTTTTTAAAGTACACCTAATTACATAAGCCATCGAACGCCATTTAAATAAAGTCGCAGCTAAAAAAAATCCATAGTAGGCTGATATGTTTAAAAATTGAGAGCCTGTCATATATTTTAATTCTAAACAATTTTTGTTAATATTTTTTGCGGTATCTTCATAAACGAAGGTAGTTTACTCTTAATACATTTCATTGCATCAGTTATAAACCACCCTGTATATTAATTGATTTTATTCATTTTCTCAACAGCTCAATTTTAGACAAAGCAGGAGCGATTCCCAGAATATCATAATCTAATTCGAAATTTTTTTGTCACTTATACCTTACCCACATATATATATATATATATATATATATATATATATATATATATATATATATATATATATATATATATATATATATATATTAGTGAGTTTTTGCCAACTGTGAAATGTGATTTAGAACATGTGAACTATCTGCCTAAGTTAACCAAAACCACGTTCAGCCTTGGGTTACTTGGAAAACGAAACTTTAAACCACATAAACGATTCTACAGTTAGCTAAGTCAATCAAGACGTTAGCGTTAACATATAGCATGCCTCATACACAAAGTACCCAACTGGAATGTCCATAACTGTATATTTGAACCCATTTTATTTTAGGTGGCTTTGATGGTAATGAGTACTTCAACACAGTCAGATGTTTCGACCCTGCGACCCATACGTGGAAGGAGTGTGCCTGTATGTATTACCCGAGGTGCTACGTGAGTGTTGTCAGGCACTCTGACAAAATCTACGCGATGGGTGGCTACAATGGTAGAATTCGTATGAACACAGCAGAAAGGTACGATCCTCAGCGAAACCAGTGGGAGCTTATACCTCCAATGCAGAGGCAGAGGTCGGATGCCAGTGCAGCAGCGTTAAAAGAGAAGGTCAGTAATAGTTTTGGAGTTTCACGCTCGAGGTTGCTCAGACTGCTGAATGGCTTCCAGACTTCTAAGGCGTAGTCAAACTAACTTGATTAGTTGCCAGACATTTCACCTACCATAGCTGATGGCATCTTTACTAGTTGAACTGAAACTGAAATAAAGAGAAAGCTAGCGGCTTGGGTTGGCAAAACGTTTAGCAACCAACAAAATGATTTTAACCATGGAAGTATAGCGCAAAACTATTCAGTAGCAGCTTCGATTGTTCAGTGGTAAAGACAAAGTTCCTGTGTTCGATTCCCAGCTGAAGCGTTAAATTATTTTTCCTTAGATACTGTAAATTAACAACAATCGAGGTTGTGGCATTATTTTTGAGCAACTTAAATGTCTTCACGTTGCACCCTTCAGAGGGCGCGTAAAGCGGTCGACCCCGTGTACCATGCAATGTTGGGAACGTTAAAAATGTCTACCCTCCTTACCTGAACGAAGGGGTTGGGCTAGATCTCCAGGATAGTGAGGTGAAACCGCTATCTGGCGTCTATGATTGACCGTAGTTGCAGAGATAGACAAACGTTAAAGAAAAAAAAATCATTCAGCAATCCAAAGAAGGTCTATAACTTTCAATCCACAATGTGAAGTTTGGAACCTATGATACTATGTTTTGGACGAACCCAAATCACATTTTTCACCTTAAGGTGATTCCGTGGTTTTTCTTAATGATGAAGTCAATTTCAAATTGTGCCTCAAACTAAAGCTTCACTTTAGGTACAAACGACTTTGATTTACTTTTTAAAAAAATTACCTATACAATATATTTTGGTTCAGTGCGATATATATTTGATATGAACGTTTGAAGTCTACAAATATCTTTGTTGGGAAATGATTTCATCCAAAATTTCAACTTTAAAATTAAGGCATAATGTGATTTAAGATCTCTTTAGGACCCGGAGTGGTCTGTGTTTAGAATTATGATATTATGGTATAGTCATCACCTCTACAATTAGAGTACTTATTTGTGGTCAATACAAGGGAAGGCTTTAGTTAATATAAGTTTCCTGAAAAACACTGGTCGTAGACACATTTCAAAATTGACAATCGTCTTTTGTTTTGTCGCGATGGTTTCAACACCTACTACACCAAAAATTCGAAATTTATTAAAATCCTTTTTTAGTAAGAAATCATATTGTGCCGTACCTCGCTGAATTCGTAAGGAGAAAATCTGTTTAATCTGTCTACGTTGTATTGAAAATTTGTAAACGGTATATTGCAGAGCAGAAATAGTGACAATTATTAAATGCCTTATGTTCTTACACCTTTTTAAATAACTTCAGAAAAAACCGTCATCGTTAAATATTGTTTTCCTTTCAAATATATTTCATAAGTGGAATTTTTTGACTTTCTTCACAGCATAATATTAACCTTTTGATTGCATACCTTTTTTTAAAACACCAACTTTTGTAAGTTTTAACGTTACCAAAGAGCCTCAGTGGTTCAGTGGTAAGAACGTGTCTCTCTGAATCGAAAGGTACTGGGTTCGATTCCCAGAGTTCCACTTTCACTTTTTGAGTACATACTGTAAAATTAACATCAACCGAGGTTGTGGCATTGTATTTGAACCAATCGAATGTTCGGCCCTTCGGAGGGGGCCTAAAGCCGTCGGTGCCGTGTCCATTCGATGTTGGACACATTAAAGGTCCCTACTCTTATTACAGAAAGTCAGAGGATCAGCAAAATTTCTAGGATAGTGGGGTGAAACTGTTCCCTGACATCGGTGATTGGCCATAGTCGCGGAAATAGGCAGACGTTGAAGAGGCAAAAACACACACACACACACACACACACACACACACACACACACACACACACACACACACACACACACACACACACACACACACACACACACACACACACACACACACACACACACACACACACACACACACACACACACACACACACACACACACACACACACACACACACACACACACACACACACACACACACACACACACACACACACACACACACACACACACACACACACACACACACACACACACACACACACACACACACACACACACACACACACACACACACACACACACACACACACACACACACACACACACACACACACACACACACACACACACACACACACACACACACACACACACACACACACACACACACACACACACACACACACACACACACACACACACACACACACACACACACACACACACACACACACACACACACACACACACACACACACACACACACACACACACACACACACACACACACACACACACACACACACACACACACACACACACACACACACACACACACACACACACACACACACACACACACACACACACACACACACACACACACACACACACACACACACACACACACACACACACACACACACACACACACACACACACACACACACACACACACACACACACACACACACACACACACACACACACACACACACACACACACACACACACACACACACACACACACACACACACACACACACACACACACACACACACACACACACACACACACACACACACACACACACACACACACACACACACACACACACACACACACACACACACACACACACACACACACACACACACACACACACACACACACACACACACACACACACACACACACACACACACACACACACACACACACACACACACACACACACACACACACACACACACACACACACACACACACACACACACACACACACACACACACACACACACACACACACACACACACACACACACACACACACACACACACACACACACACACACACACACACACACACACACACACACACACACACACACACACACACACACACACACACACACACACACACACACACACACACACACACACACACACACACACACACACACACACACACACACACACACACACACACACACACACACACACACACACACACACACACACACACACACACACACACACACACACACACACACACACACACACACACACACACACACACACACACACACACACACACACACACACACACACACACACACACACACACACACACACACACACACACACACACACACACACACACACACACACACACACACACACACACACACACACACACACACACACACACACACACACACACACACACACACACACACACACACACACACACACACACACACACACACACACACACACACACACACACACACAACACCACACACACACACACACCCCCCCCCCCCCCCCCCCCCCACACACACCCCCCCACACACACCACACACCCACCACACACACCACACACACACACACCCACACACACACACACACACACACACACACACACACACACACACACACACACACACACACACACACACACACACACACCACACACACACACACACACACACACACACACACACACACACACACACACACACACACACACACACACACACACCACACACACACACACACACACACACACACACACACACACACACACACACACACACACACACACACACACACACACACACACACACACACACACACACACACACACACACACACACACACACACACACACACACACACACACACACACACACACACACACACACACACACACACACACACACACACACACACACACACACACACACACACACACACACACACACACACACACACACACACACACACACACACACACACACACACACACACACACACACACACACACACACACACACACACACACACACACACACACACACACACACACACACACACACACACACACACACACACACACACACACACACACACACACACACACACACACACACACACACACACACACACACACACACACACACACACACACACACACACACACACACACACACACACACACACACACACACACACACACACACACACACACACACACACACACACACACACACACACACACACACACACACACACACACACACACACACACACACACACACACACACACACACACACACACACACACACACACACACACACACACACACACACAAGATTAACGAGATCTCCATGCCGTTTATTCTTATCTTGGGCACACTGTATACGATGTAAATGTTTTCACGAAAAATAATTATGATTACCTATATAGTCCATTCAAATAAGATATTAACCAGGATATTTGAAATAAAAATCTGAAAATTACCAGAGATGTTGAGGATGATGTCCTAATTAAAATCCTGAAAGTCCCAGACAATCTCACTTGGGGAAAATCCGCCATCTTGAAAAAACTGCCATCTTGGATTTTTCAGTGTTGAGCATAGCGACTGAACCAAGCGTCTGATTTTGGTGGGCTTTGCTCCAAATTGCGTAGTTTACTGTTCTTTTTCTTTAAAAACACTAAAAATACAAAATATTTCCAATTTTCTAACAAATAAAATAACACTTTTTTATTTTCCTATGGGAGTACTTTTTTGTCTAAAATGTTTTTTGGTCATAGTAAATATTACGTTAAATGTACCGTTTCTATAACAACACGTCAGCCAAAAGTTCGAATTCATCATCGTTGCCGGGTCAGCCACTTTCATACGATTTGCGCATACCCAGCGCACTAACCGGAGATATCTGTGCAACTGAGACTACTTGTCCTTCATTTCCCTTTCTTTTGGCAGCCAGATTTGAAGTCGGGTTTTAGCTGACCCGCATGCACAATCCATCCCCGTTCCTTTTCCGGCAGGTAATTTTCCATTCATACTTGTACCATGTACTGCGCATACCCAGCGCACTAACCGCAGATATCTGTGCAACTGAGACTACTTGCCCTGCATCTCCATTTCTTTTGGCAGCCAGATTTGAAGTCGGGTTTTAGCTGACCCGCATGCACACACACAATCCATCCCCGTTCCTTTTCCGGCAGGTAATTTTCCATTCATACTAGTACCAAGTAGTGCGCATGCCCAGCGCATGCCCGGCGCAGTAACCCCAGATATCTGTGCAACTGAAATTACTTGTCCTGCATTTCGATTTCTTTTGGCAGCCAGATTTGAAGTTGGGTTTTAGCTGACCCACATGCACAATCCATCCACGTTCCTTTTCCGGCAGATAATTTTCCATTCATACTTGTACCTAAATTTAAATATATGAAATTGGTTTACTAAGAGTTTTTAAACCAGAAGAAATGACGGAATTTTGCACTTACCTGGTGGTAAAGTCGCCACGAATGTTGTGTTGTGTGCGCATGGTTGAACCCAGATTTAAATATATGGAATGAGCGTACTAAGAGTTTTTAAACCAGAAGAAATTACGGAATTTGGCCCTTACCTGGTGGTAAACTCGCTACGAATGTTGTGTGTGATGCACAGCTTAGCAACTATCATTTGATACAGCCAATACCTGGGGTTTTTTTAAGCTCTCTTTAACATCACAGCCATATAGCCCGAGAAGAAAATATTCTCCCGATTCTGCGATTTCCACGTGTGTAGCGTTTGGTTGATGATTTTATCTCATAAACAAGCGCGTTTCGGGGCATCCTCCAGAAACCTGTTTTAACTTTTCTGAAGGGGGCAGAAGTGGTATCGCATTCTCTTGCTATATGGAAAAACAGGAGGTAGCCACGGAGATCTTCAAGAGCGGCGATCAACTTCACACTGCTAAAGACTTAAGAGCCAGAAATCCTGTTTGAATGCTTGTAGCGTGTGGTCGCATAATTGTGCCCTCCGTAAAGCGAGAGGTACTTCGGGCATCTTTTCGGCAGTAAAGGTCGTAAAAAAGTGACTAGTGTGGCAGTGTGTGTTGTGCATACTGGTTACAGTAGTTGTCGAGAAAATTTGTGTTTTGTAACGCTCTTTTTAGTGCTTTTTAGTACGAACATCAGTGATTTTTAAGGTTATTACGTTGAAAACCGTACTAGATACTGGTGTTGCAGATATAAATTCCGAGAAACCGATTGATTAGAAAAGGTCGGTAACGGGAATAAGAGTTCAATAACCTGCCAGGTAAGCTCTTTATTAGAAAGCAATAAATCTATCTCCTGTCAAGATTATTCGCCAACCACGGGTAGACGAGGAAGGTTCTAGAAAAGGAAAAGGTCAATACCGCGGAGGATCGGTCTGCGGAAAAGATGGAAGTGGTGGCAGAGAATCCGGCCACGGCGGCGGCTACAGGAAACAAAAGAACACGAGAGCCGGAAACAGAACCGAAGGAACCAGAGCGTGTGAGACAGCGTGCGACGGGGGAAGCTGTCGCAGAAGTGAACGCCGAGAGCGGTGCCCTAAAAGACCGAGTGGAGCCGGCGACAAAGGCCATAGGTCTGCTCTCTACAGAGGTGTGAGGAAAGGTACTAAACCGCAGGCATCAAGGCACCCGTTCCACAAAATGGGAGACGTAACCATAGGCCGGAAGCCAAAATGAAATATCTGAGAGTGATGCTGTACTCAGGATCATACCATATACGTAGCGGGCAAGATAGCAGGGGCGGCGCATAGGATACAAGCGATAGCGGGAAAGACGCGGGGGACGGATCCAAAGAGCCTTAGGGTAATATATAAGGGTGCAGAGAAGCCATTCTAGGTTAACTCGAAAACTTCAGTCGGCCCAAAGAGCGTTTCTGTTTTTCACAATGAAAGACTACAGAACAACTTCCAACGTAGCACTAGCAGTTCTGGCGGGGTGTCCATCCTTTGTTGCTGGAAGGACAGGAGCAGCATAAAAGATGGGAACAATCGAAGGCTCAAATTTTGAGGAAAAACCGGCGTACGGAGAAGGATCGCAACCGGCGGAGCAGAAGAAAACCTGGGCGATAATAAAAGGAGCGGAAAAGACAACAGGAGTCATTAATCGCTTATTCTTCTGCAGCTCATATAGGATTAGTAAGATCTGATATTTTAACATTAAATAATTGAGGAGTTTGTGGATCTTTAGTAATAATAAGCTCGTGGTTTATGATCATCTGGTTTATTCTGTCTTTCAAATATTTCTTATGAACGATTAAATTCTCGTAGTCTTTATCGAAATAAAGGTTTACTACTGTGGATATACACAGACGCATCGCGGTTGGAATAGGCCTAGTGTCCTATGAAGACAACGTAGTGATTGAGAGCAAAGGGCTAAAACCCCAGGACGTGTGCCCGCCGCACATAACGGAATTGTTCGCGGTACGTACGGCAGTGGAAAAGGTAGCCACTCTACAGGTTGGAACCGTGAACATCGCTTCCGATAGCAGAGTCGCCCTGGACATGTTCACCAGGAGGAAGAGACAAACGGCCGATAACATCCACAAGAAGATGCATGCGGCGGATTGACCGGGAACAAAAATTAATCTGTGGTGAGGTAGCGACCAGTTTGAAGGTATCGCAAAGCCCGACGCAAAAACAAAAGCCGACAGCCCTTAGGTCACGAGAGGGTAGAGGCTTCGGTGACGAGTAGAATGCTCAAACGAAGTGCGAAGAGGAACACTAACGTAGAGTGGCAGATGCACTGGGGTGAGGAGACAAAGGGTATGACCACTTATCGATGCATAGAGAGCGTAGGTGCGGACCTCAAGAGCTGGAGTCACAGAGCAGTGAGCTTGTTGACTGGCCACGGGCCTTCCAAGTGCTACTTTAGTAGGTTTAACCTAAGGCCCGGAACGGGAGAATGTGTGAGAGCAGAATACAGCAAGACATGTGCTGGAAGACTGCTAGATGGAAAATCGTAGGACGACAAGAGAAAACTTTCGAAAAAACAAAACAGGGTTGAGTATTCCTACCCGTCCAAGGTAACTAGGTCTACCAAGCACAAGAAAATCAGAAATTTCAATAGAACGGGTCGCAGAAATGGAACTGGAAGAGAAAACGCAGAGTGCAATTGGGGTAAACCGCGAAGAAAGGGGGGACGCCGAATAGGTAAATAGATGAGATCTCGCGAAAAGCGAGAGTGAAGTGAATGAATATGAGGAGGGTTCTAAGGGTCTAAGGTCTTAAATTACCTGCTGATTTCTGAGTATATGGAGGTTGTAGAGATTTTTTTGAGAGTGGCTTCAACTTAACATTGTAGGAGGATACCATGGCCTAAAGTATTCGGACGGGAAGGCAAGGGCTTCGGCCTCAAGATGGTAAACTGCTAAAGCGCAGAAGTTCTGCATCGTTTTTGCCTGGTATTAACATTTGGGCGTTACTTCCAGGGTTGGATGTCGTGGCTATTAAAACGAGAAGCTCGGTGTCCTCGTCTACTATTACTAATTGCGCGCTGTTTTTGGCAGCTGGCGCAGCTGTTTTCACTATCACAGTATCCGCGTTGTCGGGGGGCTTGAATGACGTTGGCTCCACCTTCGTTGAGGTGCCTGGATAGCAGCGTGATAAAACGCACCATGTTTTTGATATTTCTCCAGAACGCTCCTTGAGGTCACGTTAAAGGTGCTATCCATTACATGCTCCGCAACCGCTCCACTGGCGTCTCTTTTGAAATGTCCAATAATTTAGAGCACAGCAGACTACGTACGGTGCCTTGAGACGGCGAATTTGAATCCCGTGCATTTGCGTTTTGTTGGATTTCTTGCCTGAAGAATGCACTGGGTATTTGTAAATAACAAAGACGATGTAAATAATTATCTTCCCTTTTCGTTAGGGAAAAACTAAGTAAATAAGTAGCATTCAACGACAATGAAAAAAAAACAGCTCATACTGTACGACCCATTTTTTCGTTTTTTAACTACGTTTTAATCCAGTGTAACTCATTACTATCACTCTTTTTAAATCAGGTAAGTTGTTATTATAATACATGGCAGAAGAAACAATTTGACGCAAAGACGAAGACAATCAGACGTCTGTTTCAGTTGCTAAGCTCAGAACTCGAAACATCCAAGATGGCAGTAGTTTTTCCAAGATGGCGGATTGTTCCAAGTGTAATTGTTTTGGACTTTCGGGATTTAAACTAGGACATCATCTTTAAAAGTTGTACCAATTTTGAGCTTTTATTTACACTGTCCAGGTTAAGGCGATTTTGTGTCTACTTTGACTGAAATAATAATACATAATATTCAAAACAGTAAATAATTTAAAGACTATAATTGACATTAAAGTTTTAGACAATACAAATATGTATCTGTTCTCTGATCTAGATCTATATAGTAGGAGGTTTCGACGGCCAAGAAGTGATGAACTCCGTGGAGGTGTTCGATACAATGGTAAACCAGTGGTCATACGTCCCTCAAATGATAACGGCAAGGTCCGGAGTTTCTCTGATAGCCTTTAGGAACAACTTGTATGCCATCGGAGGTTTCAATGGCTATACTAGGCTTTCCACCGGCGAGAGGTACACGCCAGGGTACTCTGCGGTGTGGTCCGAGATTGCAGATATGATGACACCAAGAAGTAACTTCGCCACGGTCATATTGGATGATTTCATTTATGTCATCGGTGGCTTTAACGGTAAATATATTTCCTTGTTATTTATTAAATAATATATAAGTCTGCTTTATTGTTAAGTTATGTATTGTTCTAAATGTTATTAAAGTTATTACTATTATAGGTTGATTATACAAGATGTATAATGAGTAACTTTGTTATTTCTGAAGATACAGCTTCGGTCAAATTATCAAAGTTGAGCAGAACAGAGGAGTAAACTACATACCAAAATTTAGATCTTTATGTTACAAGTAAAAAAGGTTATAATCATTTATTTTTTTTAATGTTTGGTGTCAGCTCATTTCTATGAAAATTCACTACCATAACGCACTTGTTGCGTCCAGACTTTTTTAATTGAAAAATTAAGTACCTCCATAGAATCATTATTTCTTGTAAAGAAACAAATAATACGCTTAAAAATTATTTATTTTAGATAAACTTTCATTTAAAAATAATAGTGCTGTAAATTGAATGATAACTCCAACATAGCTGTGATAATCTACTCTCCTCAGAAAAACATTATCATGAAATGAATAAACTTCTGAAACGTTATACTACTCGAGTTGTCACCCAAAAAATATAATTTTTCATCAAATCACCCCTCATTTATCTCCTACCCCCTGAGACGATCTTACCCAAAAACAATTCGAAGTGTTCCTTTGTCGGGTGCTAAGTGAATACCAAATTTTAAGATGATATCTCAATTCGTTTTAAAGTTGTTCCGCCTACTAACAGACAGACGCACAGACCGACCGACCGACCGACAGACAGACCTACAGACACAAAAAAAATTCGTTCCAGAATCAAGTTTTCTACATGTTTTAAGACTTTTTACGCCGTTTTAGCAAAAGAAAATGAAATTTATGTCACCGATATTCCACGCCTACACATTCAACCCCTAATGTAATTTCAGCACAGAATACCAAATGTTCGATAAAATTTTAAGTTTTCTAATAAGAAACCATAAAACCTTATGTTACTCATATCATCCCCCATACATGCCCTACCCCCTGCAGCGATTTGACCCAAAAACAATACGAACCGTTCGTTTTCCGGGTGCTAAGTGATGTATACCAAATTTGAAGACGATATCTTAATTAGTTATTGTGACTACAAGGAGACAGACATACAGATCGACAGACTGACACACAACAAATTTTTGTTCCCAAATCATGTTTTATATATGTTTTGACACTTTTTACGACGCCTTATGGTAGTGAATTTTTATTTAATGCTTCAAACTTGAATAACTCAATTTTCTATAAACTTAGAAAGTTTAATTTTGGTATGTGGTAAGGTATTTCCTAAGTCAAGACATCCACCAAATTTCACTTAAATGACTTTGTAATATTCTGAGAAAAAAAATATTTTCCAAGCAAAACTCAAAATTTGAATAACTCAATTTTCTATCAACGTAGAAAGTTCAATTTTAATATGTATTAAGGACATATATAGTAAATTTCATTAAAATAGCTTTGTAAATTTCGGAGAATTGATTTTTTTCGAAAGAAAACTCAACATTTTCCCGGAAAACCCTGTCCGATTTTCCTGGCTAACGAACTCATTCAAGCCATCAATAACAGGATTGATAACACGGCATTTCTGTAATATACAAGGAGAAAGGCTTAAGGGCAAAGCCGCAAGGATACAACCGCAACACGTGTTTCAGGCTTATTAGCCATCATCAGTACGGTATAGCCAGGTGAAGATGGGAACACTCTGGATGAAGATGCAAGATGTAGATAACTTCGTGTATCTTTGCATATTCATCCAGAGTGTTCCCATCTTCACCTGGCTATACCGTACTGATGATGGCTAATAAGCCTGACACACCTGTTGCGGTTGTATCCTTGCGGCTTTGCCCTTAAACCTTATATATATATATATATATATATATATATATATATATATATATATATATATATATATATATATATATATATAAACATATAAAAATTGAAACTGACCCCGGATATGGCTTTTAGGGGTCCTAGTTCGCGCTCATTTGGAAAAATTTTGCAAAGTCTCACCATCTATTAGTGATTTTTTTAAATTAAAAATTCACTAAAATGTTTAAATGTCGCCGTTACCATACTTCCACACGTATTGATGATGTGGAAGTAATATTAGGTTAAACATAATGGTAAGCACACTTGGTGAACCCAAATAACAACAACGCATTTTTTTAAATCTGACTAACCAAGTTAGCGTCATCGAAGGATGAATAATGCTGAATTATTTTGAATTATTCATCCTCTGATGACGCTAACTTGGTTAGTGAAATTATCGTCAGGTTTTTGGAAATGTCATTGCCCTTCATTTTACTAAAATATTTACAGAAAAATTTACAGAAAATTCATTTTAAATAGACCATTTCTCTGATGCTTTGGTTGTCGGTTTAGTTAAGGTGATGCTTTTGCTGTAGGTTTAGTGAAGTTTATGATTTAACGGTAGCTAATTTTCGTAGAACAAATTCGTTAATGCATTTTTGTATTTTTTATCGAAATATGATGCGTTTGTAGGAAAAAAATCTGGACGCAGTAATTGCGTTTTGGTAGCTTATTTTCGGTAAGTTTGCAGTTTAGCTCCCGAATGCTTTTCAACAAACTGTTTTCAGAAACCTGCCTAGACCCCCCCCCTGGATCCACAAACCCCAAGAAACATTTCTTGTTCACACCCCCTAAGGAAGTTACGGAGCAGGAGTGAGTAGGGGTGCTGGGCGGGGTAGGTAGTAAAAAGGAAGTATGAGCAGAAAATTCTAATAAAACGGGCCTGAAAGCTGCCTTTTTCACATCTTGAAGCCATATCCCCCTTAAACCCTGCCTACCCCGCACAGCACTCCTATTCCCCCAGGTGCCGTAACTTCCTTGGAGGGTAGGAACAAGACATTTTTCTTGTGCATACAACCACCCTCGTTGCATAAACCATAAGAAAAACTTCTTGTTCATAGCCTCCCCCGCCCCGCCCCCAAGGAAGTTACGTGACCTGTGGTAAATAGGGGTGCTGTGCGGGGTAGGCAGAGTTTAATGGGGATATGGCTTCAAATAGACAGCTTTCAAGCAGTTTCTTCGCATTTTCTGCTCATATTTTCTTTCTACTACCTACCTCGCTCAGCACCCCTATTCACTCCCACTCACGTAACTTCCTTGGAGGGTGTGAACAAGAAATTTTGGTATATTTTCAAACCATAAGCAATTTTGATAAAATATAGCAAATTGTTTCTACTACATAGGCTATACCGATAATCAGATTGATGCCTGCTCGCATTTGCTATTAAAAACATTTTTATGGAAGTTCACTTCCATAACACACTTGCTGCATCCAGACTTTTGAAAAATGTTTATATATATATATATATATATATATATATATATATATATATATATATATATATATATATATATATATATATATATATATATATATATATATATATATATATATATATATATATATATATATATATATATATATATATATATATATATATATATATATATATATATATATATGTTTGTGTGAAGCTGTCCACAAAATCCCAGCCACGAATTCTGACGTAGGGGCAATTAAAAACGTAACCGAGCCAGCCGGCAATAAAATCTGCGAATTAGCTTAACAGCGATGCCAGATTGACAGTTTGTGGCTGGCCATAGAAATTCTTAAACGTATGCATATGTGTACCTAGCTTAGGTATTTAGTCTCATTACCATATATAGTAATAACACAAACAGATAACTATTAAATGTGTGTGTAGATAGTTTACTGTGGCGAAATGCTGCGGATTTGTGCCCTTTTTTATAATTAATGCCTTTTTCACCCCCTTAGCAGCAGTTGCCGGGACACTCGGAGGAATGTAAAGTATGCAATAAAGTCTCCTATTTGAAAAGACACCAACAAAATTTAACATCGTTGGCGTCTGAGGGGTTGTCGCCGGGGTAAAAAGTTATGGAGGTAAACTGTGATACAAATTTTCTTAGAAACAATGCTTTTTCCACCCTCTTAGCAGCAATTGTCGGGGAACGGGAGGAGTTGCAGTTTATTCACGTGTGTCTCTTCTTTAGAAAGACACGAAAAAATTTAACATTGTCGGGGTCTGAGGGGTTGTCGCCGGGGTAAAAAGCTATAGACATAAACTGTGCTACAAATTTTCTTAGAAACAATGCTTTTTCCACCCCCTTAGCAGCAATTGTCGGGGCTCAGGAGGGGGTGCAATTTATTCACCTATGTCTCCTCTTTGAAAATACACGAAAAAATTTAACATCGTTGTGGTCTGAGGGATCGCCGCCGGGGTAAAACTATAGAGGCATATTGTACTATACAAATAATTTTAGATGTAATGCTTTTGACACGCCCTTAGCAGCGATTGTCGGGACAGGGGAAGGCATGCAAAGTATTCACAAAAATCTCCTCTTAAAAAATACATGAAAAAATTTAACATCGCTGGGGTCTAAGGGGTTGTCGCCGGGGTAAAACTATAGAGGTACGGTGATACAAATAATTTTAGAAGTAACGCTTTTTCCACTCCCTTAGCAGCAATTGTCGGGACAGGGGAAGGGATGCAAAGCAGTCACTGAGGTCTCCTCTTTGAAAAGACATGAAAAAATTTAACATCTTTGTGGTCTGAGGGGTTGTCGCTGGGGTAAAAAATTATAGAACTAAACTGTGATACAAATTTTCTTAGAAACAATGCTTTTTCCACCCTCTTAGCAGCAATTGTCGGGGCACGGGAGGGGGTGCAGTTTATTCACCTGTTTCTCTTCTTTAGAAAGACACGAAAAAATTTAACATTGTCGGGGTCTGAGGGGTTGTCGTCGGGGTAAAAACAACAGAAATAAACTGTGATACAAATTTTCTTAGAAACAATGCTTTTTCCACCCCCTTAGCAGCAATTTTCGGGGCACAGGAGGGGGTGCAATTTATTCACCTATGTCTCCTCTTTGAAAAGACATGAGAAAATTTAACATCGTTGGGGTCTGAGGGGTCGTCGCCGGGGTAAAACTACAGAGGCAAGCTGTAATATACAAATAATTTTAGAATTAATTATTTTTTCACTCCCTTAGCGGCGATTGTCGGGGCAGTAGGAGGCATGCAAAGTATGCACAAAAATCGCCTCTTTAAAAAGACATGCAAAAATTTAACATCGTTGGGGTCTAAGGGGTTGTCGCCGGGGTAAAAAGTTATGGAGGTAAACTGTGATACAAATGTTCTTAGAAACAATGCTTTTTCCACCCTCTTAGCAGCAATTGTCGGGGCACGGGAGGGGGTGCAGTTTATTCACCTGTTTCTCTTCTTTAGAAAGACACGAAAAAATTTAACATTGTCGGGGTCTGAGGGGTTGTCGTCGGGGTAAAAAGATATAGAAATAAACTGTGTAACAAATTTTCTTAGAAACAATGCTTTTTCCACCCTCTTAGCAGCAATTGTCGGGGCACAGGAGGGGGTGCAGTTTATTCACCTATGTCTCCTCTTTGAAAAGACATGAAAAAATTTAACATCGTTGGGATCTGAGGGGTCGTCGCCGGGGTAAAACTACAGAGGCAAGCTGTAATATACAAATAATTTTAGAATTAATGATTTTTCCACTCCCTTAGCGGCGATTGTCGGGGCAGTAGGAGGCATGCAAAGTATGCACAAAAATCTCCTCTTGAAAAATGCATGAAAAAATTTAACATTGTCGGGGTCTGAGGGGTTGTCGTCGGGGTAAAAACAACAGAAAAAAACTGTGATACAAATTTTCTTAGAAACAATGCTTTTTCCACCCCCTTAGCAGCAATTGTCGGGGCACAGGAGGGGGTGCAGTTTATTCACCTATGTCTCCTCTTTGAAAAGACATAAAAAAAATTAACATCGTTGGGGTCTGAGGGGTCGTCGCCGGGATAAAACTACAGAGGCAAGCTGTAATATACAAATAATTTTAGAATTAATGATTTTTTCACTCCCTTAGCGGCGATTGTCGGGGCAGTAGGAGGCATGCAAAGTATGCACAAAAATCGCCTCTTTAAAAAGACATGCAAAAATTTAACATCGTTGGGGTCTAAGGGGTTGTCGCCGGGGTAAAAAGTTATGGAGGTAAACTGTGATACAAATGTTCTTAGAAACAATGCTTTTTCCACCCTCTTAGCAGCAATTGTCGGGGCACGGGAGGGGGTGCAGTTTATTAACCTGTTTCTCTTCTTTAGAAAGACACGAAAAAATTTAACATTGTCGGGGTCTGAGGGGTTGTCGTCGGGGTAAAAAGATATAGAAATAAACTGTGTAACAAATTTTCTTAGAAACAATGCTTTTTCCACCCTCTTAGCAGCAATTGTCGGGGCACAGGAGGGGGTGCAGTTTATTCACCTATGTCTCCTCTTTGAAAAGACATGAAAAAATTTAACATCGTTGGGGTCTGAGGGGTCGTCGCCGGGGTAAAACTACAGAGGCAAGCTGTAATATACAAATAATTTTAGAATTAATGATTTTTCCACTCCCTTAGCGGCGATTGTCGGGACAGGGGAAGGCATGCAAAGTATTCATAAAAATCTCCTCTTGAAAAATGCATGAAAAAATTTAACATTGTCGGGGTCTGAGGGGTTGTCGTCGGGGTAAAAACAACAGAAAAAAACTGTGATACAAATTTTCTTAGAAACAATGCTTTTTCCACCCCCTTAGCAGCAATTGTCGGGGCACAGGAGGGGGTGCAGTTTATTCACCTATGTCTCCTCTTTGAAAAGACATGAAAAAATTTAACATCGTTGGGGTCTGAGGGGTCGTCGCCGGGATAAAACTACAGAGGCAAGCTGTAATATACAAATAATTTTATAATTAATGATTTTTTCACTCCCTTAGCGGCGATTGTCGGGGCAGTAGGAGGCATGCAAAGTATGCACAAAAATCGCCTCTTTAAAAAGACATGCAAAAATTTAACATCGTTGGGGTCTAAGGGGTTGTCGCCGGGGTAAAAAGTTATGGAGGTAAACTGTGATACAAATTTTCTTAGAAACAATGCTTTTTCCACCCTCTTAGCAGCAATTGTCGGGGCACGGGAGGGGGTGCAGTTTATTCACCTGTTTCTCTTCTTTAGAAAGACACGAAAAAATTTAACATTGTCGGGGTCTGAGGGGTTGTCGTCGGGGTAAAAAGATATAGAAATAAACTGTGATACAAATTTTCTTAGAAACAATGCTTTTTCCACCCTCTTAGCAGCAATTGTCGGGGCACAGGAGGGGGTGTAATTTATTCACCTATGTCTCCTCTTTGAAAAGACACGAGAAAATTTAACATCATTGGGGTCTGAGGGTAGTCGCCGGGGTAAAACTACAGAGGCAAGCTGTAATATACAAATAATTTTAAAAGTAATGATTTTTACACTTCCTTAGCGGCGATTGTCGGGGCAGGAGAAGGCATGCAAAGTATGCACAAAAATCGCCTCTTTAAAAAGATATGCAAAAATTTAACATCGTTGGGGTCCAAGGGGTTGTCGCCGGGGTAAAAAGTTATGGAGGTAAACTGTGATACAAATTTTCTTAGAAACAATGCTTTTTCCACCCTCTTAGCAGCAATTGTCGGGGCACGGGAGGGGGTGCAGTTTATTCACCTGTTTCTCTTCTTTAGAAAGACACGAAAAAATTTAACATTGTCGGGGTCTGAGGGGTTGTCGTCGGGGTAAAAAGATATAGAAATAAACTGTGATACAAATTTTCTTAGAAACAATGCTTTTTCCACCCCCTTAGCAGCAATTTTCGGGGCACATGAGGGGGTGCAATTTATTCACCTATGTCTCCTCTTTGAAAAGACATGAGAAAATTTAACATCGTTGGGGTCTGAGGGGTCGTCGCCGGGGTAAAACTACAGAGGCAAGCTGTAATATACAAATAATTTTAGAATTAATGATTTTTTCACTCCCTTAGCGGCGATTGTCGGGGCAGTAGGAGGCATGCAAAGTATGCACAAAAATCGCCTCTTTAAAAAGACATGCAAAAATTTAACATCGTTGGGGTCTAAAGGGTTGTCGCCGGGGTAAAAAGTTATGGAGGTAAACTGTGATACAAATTTTCTTAGAAACAATGCTTTTTCCACCCTCTTAGCAGCAATTGTCGGGGCACGGAAGGGGGTGCAGTTTATTCAACTGTTTCTCTTCTTTAGAAAGACACGAAAAAATTTAACATTGTCGGGGTCTGAGGGGTTGTCGTCGGGGTAAAAAGATATAGAAATAAACTGTGATACAAATTTTCTTAGAAACAATGCTTTTTCCACCCTCTTAGCAGCAATTGTCGGGGCACAGGAGGGGGTGCAGTTTATTCACCTATGTCTCCTCTTTGAAAATACATGAAAAAATTTAACATCGTTGGGGTCTGAGGGGTCGTCGCCGGGGTAAAACTACAGAGGCAAGCTGTAATATACAAATAATTTTAGAATTAATGATTTTTCCACTCCCTTAGCGGCGATTGTCGGGACAGGGGAAGGCATGCAAAGTATTCATAAAAATCTCCTCTTGAAAAATGCATGAAAAAATTTAACATTGTCGGGGTCTGAGGGGTTGTCGTCGGGGTAAAAACAACAGAAAAAAACTGTGATACAAATTTTCTTAGAAACAATGCTTTTTCCACCCCCTTAGCAGGAATTGTCGGGGCACAGGAGGGGGTGCAGTTTATTCACCTGTTTCTCTTCTTTAGAAAGACACGAAAAAATTTAACATTGTCGGGGTCTGAGGGGTTGTCGTCGGGGTAAAAAGATATAGAAATAAACTGTGATACAAATTTTCTTAGAAACAATGCTTTTTCCACCCCCTTAGCAGCAATTTTCGGGGCACAGGAGGGGGTGCAATTTATTCACCTATGTCTCCTCTTTGAAAAGACATGAGAAAATTTAACATCGTTGGGGTCTGAGGGGTCGTCGTCGGGGTAAAACTACAGAGGCAAGCTGTAATATACAAATATTTTTAGAATTAATGATTTTTTCACTCCCTTAGCGGCGATTGTCGGGGCAGTAGGAGGCATGCAAAGTATGCACAAAAATCGCCTCTTTAAAAAGACATGCAAAAATTTAACATCGTTGGGGTCTAAGGGGTTGTCGCCGGGGTAAAAACTTATGGAGGTAAACTGTGATACAAATTTTCTTAGAAACAATGCTTTTTCCACCCTCTTAGCAGCAATTGTCGGGGCACGGGAGGGGGTGCAGTTTATTCAACTGTTTCTCTTCTTTAGAAAGACACGAAAAAATTTAACATTGTCGGGGTCTGAGGGGTTGTCGTCGGGGTAAAAAGATATAGAAATAAACTGTGATACAAATTTTCTTAGAAACAATGCTTTTTCCACCCTCTTAGCAGCAATTGTCGGGGCACAGGAGGGGGTGCAGTTTATTCACCTATGTATCCTCTTTGAAAAGACATGAAAAAATTTAACATCGTTGGGGTCTGAGGGGTCGTCGCCGGGGTAAAACTACAGAGGCAAGCTGTAATATACAAATAATTTTAGAATTAATGATTTTTCCACTTCCTTAGCGGCGATTGTCGGGACAGGGGAAGGCATGCAAAGTATTCATAAAAATATCCTCTTGAAAAATGCATGAAAAAATTTAACATTGTCGGGGTCTGAGGGGTTGTCGTCGGGGTAAAAACAACAGAAATAAACTGTGATACAAATTTTCTTAGAAACAATGCTTTTTCCACCCCCTTAGCAGCAATTGTCGGGGCACAGGAGGGGGTGCAGTTTATTCACCTATGTCTCCTCTTTGAAAAGACATGAAAAAATTTAACATCGTTGGGGTCTGAGGGGTCGTCGCCGGGATAAAACTACAGAGGCAAGCTGTAATATACAAATAATTTTAGAATTAATGATTTTTTCACTCCCTTATTGGCTATTGTCGGGGAAGTAGGAGGCATGCAAAGTATGCACAAAAATCGCCTCTTTAAAAAGACATGCAAAAATTTAACATCGTTGGGGTCTAAGGGGTTGTCGCCGGGGTAAAAAGTTATGGAGGTAAACTGTGATACAAATTTTCTTAGAAACAATGCTTTTTACACCCTCTTAGCAGCAATTGTCGGGGCACGGGAGGGGGTGCAGTTTATTCACCTGTTTCTCTTCTTTAGAAAGACACGAAAAAATTTAACATTGTCGGGGTCTGAGGGGTTGTCGTCGGGGTAAAAAGATATAGAAATAAACTGTGATACAAATTTTCTTAGAAACAATGCTTTTTCCACCCTCTTAGCAGCAATTGTCGGGGCACAGGAGGGGGTGTAATTTATTCACCTATGTCTCCTCTTTGAAAGGACACGAGAAAATTTAACATCATTGGGGTCTGAGGGGTCGTCGCCGGGGTAAAACTACAGAGGCAAGCTGTAATATACAAATAATTTTAGAATTAATGATTTTTCCACTCCCTTAGCGGCGACTGTCGGGACAGGAGAGGCATGCAAAGTATTCACAAAAATCTTCTCTTGAAAAATGCATGAAAAAATTTAACATAGTCGGGGTCTGAGGGGTTGCCGTCGGGGTAAAAACAACAGAAATAAACTGTGATACAAATTTTCTTAGAAACAATGCTTTTTCCACCCCTTAGCAGCAATTGTCGGGGCACAGGAGAGGGCGCACTTTATTCACCTATGTATCCTCTTTGAAAAGACACGAGAAAATTTAACATCGTTGGGGTCTGAGGTGTCGTCGCCGGGGTAAAACTGCATGCAAAGTATGCACAAAAATTGCCTCTTTAAAAAGACATGAAAAAATTTAACATCGTTGTGGTCTAAGGGGTTGTCCCTGGGGTAAAAAATTATAGAACTAAACTGTAATACAAATTTTCTTAGAAACAATGCTTTTTCCACCCTCTTAGCAGCAATTGTCGGGGCACGGGAGGGAGTGCAGTTTATTCACCTGTTTCTCTTCTTTAGAAAGACACGAAAAAAATTAACATTGTCGGGGTCTGAGGGGTTGTCGTCGGGGTAAAAACAACAGAAATAAACTGTGATACAAATCTTCTTAGAAACAATGCTTTTTCCACCCCCTTGGCAGCAATTCTCGGGGCACAATAGGGGGTGCAGTTTATTCACCTATGTCTCCTCTTTGAAAAGACACGAAAAAATTTAACATCGTTGGGGTCTGAGGGGTCGTCGCCGGGGTAAAACTACAGAGGCAAGCTGTAATATACAAATAATTTTAGAATTAATGATTTTTTCACTCCCTTAGCGGCGATTGTCGGGGCAGGAGGAGGCATTCAAAGTATGCACAAAAATCGCCTCTTTGAAAAGACATGCAAAAATTTAACATCGTTGGCGTCTAAGGGGTTGTCGCCGGGGTAAAAAGTTATGGAGGTAAACTGTGATACAAATTTTCTTAGAAACAATGCTTTTTCCACTCTCTTAGCAGCAAATGTCGGGGCACGGGAGGGAATGCAGTTTATTCACCTGTTTCTCTTCTTTAGAAAGACACGAAAAAAATTAACATTTCGGGGTCTGAGGGGTTGTCGTCGGGGTAAAAACAACAGAAATAAACTGTGATACAAATTTTCTTAGAAACAATGCTTTTTCCACCCCCTTGGCAGCAATTGTCGGGGCACAGGAGGGGGTGCAGTTTATTCACCTATGTCTCCTCTTTGAAAAGACACGAAAAAATTTAACATCGTTGGGGTCTGAGGGGTCGTCGCCGGGGTAAAACTACAGAGGCAAGCTGTAATATACAAATAATTTTAGAATTAATGATTTTTTCACTCCCTTAGCGGCGATTGTCGGGGCAGGAGGAGGCATGCAGAGTATGCACAAAAATCGCCTCTTTAAAAAGACATGCAAAAATTTAACATCGTTGGGGTCTAAGGGGTTGTCGTCGGGGTAAAAAGTTATGGAGGTAAACTGTGATACAAATTTTCTTAGAAACAATGCTTTTTCCACTCTCTTAGCAGCAATTGTCGGGGCACGGGAGGGAATGCAGTTTATTCACCTGTTTCTCTTCTTTAGAAAGACTTCTTTAGAAAGAGGGGTTATCGTCGGGGTAAAAAGCTATAGAAATAAACTGCAATACAAATTTTCTTAGAAACAATGCTTTTTCCACCCCCTTAGCAGGAATTGTCGGGGCACAGGAGGGGGTGCAGTTTATTCACCTATGTCTCCTCTTTGAAAAGACACGAAAAAATTTAACATCGTTGGGGTCTGAGGGGTCGTCGCCGGGGTAAAACTACAGAGGCAAGCTGTAATATACAAATAATTTTAGAATTAATGATTTTTTCACTCCCTTAGCGGCGATTGTCGGGGCAGGAGGAGGCATGCAGAGTATGCACAAAACTCGCCTCTTTAAAAAGACATGCAAAAATTTAACATCGTTGGGGTCTAAGGGGTTGTCGTCGGGGTAAAAAGTTATGGAGGTAAACTGTGATACAAATTTTCTTAGAAACAATGCTTTTTCCACTCTCTTAGCAGCAATTGTCGGGGCACGGGAGGGAATGCAGTTTATTCACCTGTTTCTCTTCTTTAGAAAGACTTCTTTAGAAAGAGGGGTTGTCGTCGGGGTAAAAAGCTATAGAAATAAACTGTAATACAAATTTTCTTAGAAACAATGCTTTTTCCACCCCCTTAGCAGGAATTGTCGGGGCACAGGAGGGGGTGCACTTTATTTACCTATGTCTCCTCTTTGAAAAGACACGAGAAAATTTAACATCATTGGGGTCTGAGGGGTCGTCGCCGGGGTAAAACTACAGAGGCAAGCTGTAATATACAAATAATTTTAGAATTAATGATTTTTTCACTCCCTTAGCGGCGATTGTCGGGGCAGGAGGAGGCATGCAAAGTATGCACAAAAATCGTCTCTTTAAAAAGACATGCAAAAATTTAACATCGTTTGGGTCTAAGGGGTTGTCGCCGGGGTAAAAAGTTATGGAGGTAAACTGTGATACAAATTTTCTTAGAAACAATGCTTTTTCCACCCTCTTAGCAGCAATTGTCGGGGCACGGGAGGGGTTGCAGTTTATTCACATGTGTCTCTTCTTTAGAAAGACACGAAAAAATTTAACATTGTCGGGGTCTGAGGGGTTGTCGCCGGGGTAAAAATCTATAGACATAAACTGTGCTACAAATTTTCTTAGAAACAATGCTTTTTCCACCCCCTTAGCAGCAATTGTCGGGGCTCAGGAGGGGGTGAAATTTATTTACCTATGTCTCCTCTTTGAAAAGACACGAAATAATTTAACATCATTGGGGTCTGAGGGGTCGTCGCCGGGGTAAAACTACAGAGGCAAGCTGTAATATACAAATAATTTTAGATGTAATGCTTTTGACACGCCCTTAGCAGCGATTGTCGAGACAGGGGAAGGCATGCAAAGTATTCACAAAAATCTCCTCTTGAAAAATACATGAAAAAATTTAACATCGCTGGGGTCTAAGGGGTTGTCGCCGGGGTAAAACTATAGAGGTACGGTGATACAAATAATTTGAGAAGTAACGCTTTTTCCACTCCCTTAGCAGCAATTGTCGGGACAGGGGAAGGGATGCAAAGCAGTCACTGAGGTCTCCTCTTTGAAAAGACATGAAAAAATGTAACATCGTTGTGGTCTGAGGGGTTGTCGCTGGGGTAAAAAATTATAGAACTAAACTGTGATACAAATTTTCTTAGAAACAATGCTTTTTCCACCCTCTTAGCAGCAATTGTCGGGGCACGGGGGGGGGTGCAGTTTATTCACCTGTTTCTCTTCTTTAGAAAGACATGAAAAAATTTAACATTGTCGGGGTCTGAGGGGTTGTCGTCGGGGTAAAAACAACAGAAATAAACTGTGATACAAATTTTCTTAGAAACAATGCTTTTTCCACCCCCTTAGCAGCAATTGTCGGGGCACAGGATGGGGTGCAGTTTATTCACCTGTGTCTCCTCTTTGAAAAGACGCGAGAAAATTTAACATCATTGGGGTCTGAGGGTCGTCGCCGGGGTAAAACTACAGAGGCAAGCTGTAATATACAAATAATTTTAGAAGTAATGATTTTTACACTTCCTTAGCGGCGATTGTCGGGGCAGGAGAAGGCATGCAAAGTATGCACAAAAATCGCCTCTTTAAAAAGACATGCAAAAAAATAAGATCGTTGGGGTCTGAGGGGTTGTCGCTGGGTTAAAAATCTAGGTAGGTAAACTGTAATACAAATAATTTTGGAAATAATGCTTTTGCCACCCCCTTAGTAGCCATTTTAGGGGGACGGAAAGGGATGCAAAGCAGTCACTGAAGTACCCTCTTTGAAAAGACATGAAAAATTTTAACATAGTTGTGGTCTGAGGGCTTGTCGCCGGGGTGGAAAACTATAAAGGTAAACTGTAAAACAAATAATTTTAGAAATATTGCTTTTTTCACCTCTTCGCCGCATTTGTACGGACACGAGAAGGGTTGCTAGGTATTCACTGAAGTTCTTTCTTTGAAAAGACATGAAAAAAGTTAAGATCGTTGTGGTCTAAGGGGTTGCCGCTGACGTAAAAACTATACAGGAAACCACAACACATTTACAAAAACCTGACGAACGTTTCAGTAACCAAGTTAGTGTCATCAGAGGATGAACCGGGTTTTTTTAATGTGTTGTTGTGATTTGGGTTCTCCGAGAGTGCTTATCAGTGCCCATCCCAGGTTCCAATTTTCGCTTAGTGGTATTTCCCGAATAATAGTTAATAGTACAAGAAAGGTACGTAAGTAAGTATTTTAAAAGTAATTAAAAATTAAGTAGGTAGTACTCAGTAGATTTTAGTCACAAAAAATAAAAACAATAAAATTATTTTAACAAACAATTAAACCGACGAAAAAAGAAACTGAAAAGCAAAAAATAAAATAAACATTTTTAAAGAACTAACTAATTTTGAGTCGGTGCCAAACAATTAATCGATGAAGAACATTAAATTACTTTAAAAAGAAATAATCAAAACACCCGCCGAACTTGCTCACTCCGCTAAAATTATTTGACGCTTTACTATCAATTTGTCAATTCGTTTGTTGGCGCCGGTTAAACATTAATCAGTTACATTAGTTTAGGAACTTAGTTATTAAGACTAAAAGGGTTTATTTTCTTTTTCGCTTTTCAGTTTCTTTTATTGTAGGTTTAATATTTGTTATAACGTTTTTTTTTATTAATTATTTTTATGATTCTTTATCTACATTTATCGATCTTATGAAAGAAAAAATGATGTCTTATCACTAAACAACAACTAGGTAGATGTTATTTGGAGAAAAAAAAGTCTGGACGCAGCAAGTGCGTTATGGTAGTGAATTTTCATAGAAATGATCTGGCACGAAATATTTTTTTATTACTTTTTTTTCTTTTAACATAGGAATATTGATTTTGGTATATAGTTTCCTTTTAATGTTGTAAACTTACGTACCAAATTTACTTACCATAGCTTTCCTATTTTTTGAGATAAAATTTTTTTTCGAAAGAAAACCCAAAATTTTCCTGGAAAACCTGTTCGGATTTTCCTGGCTAACGAACTTATCCAAACCGCTTACAAAAGGAAGGCACATGCTAAATTTTATAAAAATCGGTTCCATGATTTTTTGAGTTATCGGTGTGATATATATATATATATATATATATATATATATATATATATATATATATATATATATATATATATATATATATATATATATATATATATATAAACATATAAAAATTGAAACTGACACCGGAATGGGTTCTAGGGGTCCTAGTTCGCGCTCATTTGCAAAAATTTTATCAAAATTCAAAAGTCGAGCTCTCCTCATTACTGAATTTTTTCTAAGAAAATTCACTAAAAATAGAAAATCATTTAAATTATAGGAAACACTAGTTACACATATTTTACGCTATTTTGTTGCGCGTTATGCATAATTGGCATAAGTCACCAGTAATGTGTGTTGTGCAACCTTTTTTAATGTGTGAAAATCTTCGGCATTTCCTACAAATCAATATTTGGGTGCATGAGCGAGTGTTTCCACAGAAGATACATATGTCTTTAATGTCGTCAGACTTTTGAATTAACATTTTCATAATTTTTTTCCTATATATGTCTGGATTTACATATTCGTCGAAACCCTTCCCAACTGTAAACTGTTCCACATAGTACAGTATGTAAATACCGCACTTGTAACCGTCTTTTTGAACAACATGCGGCGCACTTGATTTTAACCAAAAACGCTCACATACGACGGGCTCAGGCTGAAATTTAGTGTTATTAAAGACTTTGAGGAACGTCAGGAGTTTTCTGAGATATCGGTCGATGACAGACTGGCTCTCGTTGCCAAGTGGATCCAGAAAAATGAATTTGCGTTGACTGAAGTCAACTATAGATAGACCGAAATGATTTTCATTTACCACAAAAGGCATTATCCACTTTTCCGAACGTTTTTTGGGAATTCTATTTGTTGTGTATGAAAGATTTTCTGAGTTAAATATGTTGGTGGAATCGATGCATGGAATAAGTTGACAGCTTGGATCAGAATTCAGCAGGTGACAAGAAATGTCGACTAGAAAATTCGTTAACCAATTTTTACCAGATAAGATGTTAAAGTCGTCACTGGTTATCTCCTTGACGTCACAGTGAGAATTTCTATAAAAGCCGATAACATACTTGGGATCCTGAAGCCTCGGAATGTAATAATTAAAATCGTTATTTAGTCCATTTTCTAATAACGCCGGTTCATTGATATCTTCTTGAATTACAATAGGTAATATTTTTGGAAACACCTTTACGGAAATTTCATCGACTAGTCGATTGGTTACTTTTTCACAAACTAGAATAAAGCTCTTACAATTTTTGTGGATGCAGTAGGCATATATTTTCAAAATATCTTTTGATTTTGAATATCTGTTGGTTTTAAAGTACAATTCGCAAGAATTGTTTATTGCACGCATTTTCTTATTAATTATTGATGAGTATTTTCCTTTTTCGAGTGTCCGTTTCTCAGAATTAAACACGTAATTCAGTTCTTTTTTATTCAATTTCAATACCCCCTCAAGAAAATGACATTCTCTAAACGTACCTCGTTTCAACGATTTATCATTTAAATTTTTAGCACCTAAAGGTAACGTAAGGTTGCTTCTTGGAATAATAAACTCAGCTTCTTCAGACAAATTTCTTATAATGCTTGGAAGCTGTCTTTTAAATGGAGTAACCTTTACAAAATTATTCAGTTCATTATCGAATTGATTAGCTTCAATAAACATTTTTTCGGGTGTATTTTCTGTGGGGATGAGAAAATTCTCGTTTGTAGTACCTGGACTTCCGACTGATTCTGAATAAAATTCAGTTTGTGTGTTGTCACTAGTGAATTCATTTTTTGACTGATGAAGTACTGTTTCTGTTACTTTTACATTTGAGTAGTCTGTTGTAAAAGGAGGCGTAGATATAAATTCAGTGCATGTTATTCCGGAAGCAGGTATTTTGAATGATAAATCGTCTTCAGTTTGTCTTATTTCAAGATTTTGGTAAGAATGAGACAGTGATAGTCTGAGTAAACCTTTCCGCATTCTGTAAGAATTTTTCTTACTGTTTTTCAAAGAATATTTTTTACATATTTTTTCGAAAAGAAGAGTCCAACAAGCAGATTTACTTAAGTCAGAAATGTTTATTTTTTCCTTCTGTAGGTATTGATAAACCTTTTTGTAATTATAAGCGAATTTCGATTTAGGAGCCATTTTGCACACCAGGTAACAACACCTTATTAAAATAAACAATACCTACTGATGAAATATTAATAATCCCACATCAATTTTTGGGGTCAAAAAGAAAAAGTACTTTTACTTTTAAATGATCAAACGACAAATTATAACTGCCTATTGCAAACTATATGTAGGCTATAAGAATGTAAAGGTACAAAGTAATCATCCAAAAATATCAAAAACAATAAATGGCACAGACCTAATGTGGCAAAACCCAAATTTGAGCCAAAAAAATAAGAACAAAGAAAAAATTAAATAAACAAATCCTCAAAAACAATAATAGACTGCGAAGAAATTGCCGTAACAAAGTATGTACTCACACTTTATTAAAAATATAAGTGTACTCTATCGTAACAATACAATAGTTATTTAAACACGCAAACAAGAAAATGGACAAATTCTATATGAACAAGAAGGTAAGATTAATATAGATTTTTCAATCGTAGAACCACCGAAAAAACTAAGCCGTAATGTTATATATTTAACATCAACATAAAATCAGCTAATTAATAAAGAAATAAAACAACAGGGAGTCTTAAACACCGCCCAAAAAGTTATCAAAACAACAAAAATATTTGTCGAGATCTAACCACCTAACCAGCTATATAATAAGTGTACAGCGTAGCGTGAGCGTCGGTAGATGCATAGGCCAGTGAATTGGCTCGTTGAGATATGATGTGGGTATATCAACTTTTACAACGCGGCATATAACTCCATACGCTAAAGACTATGTAAAATATGTGTAAAGAGTGTTTCCTACAATTTAAATCATTTAATATGTTTTTCGTTCTTCAGTTAGCATACATCTACTGTTGTTTAGTTACAAGAAATTATTTTTTCTTTCAAATGTAGATAGTATTTTTATGATAAATAATCATAAAAATTAATTGAAAAAAAAAACCTTTTTAACAAGAAATTAAACCGACGATACAAGAAACTGAAAAACGAAAAATAAAGTCAACTTTTTTAGTCCTAATAACAAAGCTCCTACACTAATGCAACTGACTTATTTTTCGCCGCCGCCAACAAACAAATTGATTACGTAAAGCGTAAAAAGATCGCAGCGGGGTACGCAAGGGCGGTGCGTATTTTGATTACTTCTTTAAAGTAGTTAAATGATCTTCATTGATTAATTGTTTGGCGCCGACTCAAAATTAGCTAGTTGCATTGGTTGAAGAGCTTACTTATTAAGACTAAATAGGTTTATTTTATTTTTTTCTCTTCAGTTTGTTTTTTCGTCGGTTTAATTGTTTGCTATAAATTTTTATTGTTTTTATTTTTTTTTATTAAAATCAGCTAATTACTACGTACTTAATTTTTGAGTACTTTCAAAATATTTACTTTAACTATTAACTGTTATACGGAAAATACCGTAAGACTGTCTTTTTGTTACACTCTGAATAATAAATTAATTTAAAATAATATTATGTTATTAGTAATAGGATGGCTTTTCTTTTTTCTCAGTTTAGGTAACCAATGTATTGCGTTCCTATTTTTGTCGTATTCTTGGATATGTATGTAAGACTAGATGCATTCTCGCAACAATTAGAACCGTAGACCGGTTTCGCTCTCATTAGAGCTCTTCAGTACGGCATACTAATTGTAGCAAAAATGCACCAAAAATAACACGGCTATCGTATAGCCAGTCTTAAAACACTAAGTGAGTGGTGAACGTGTCGCCACCTAGTTCGGAACCAAGTACTATGTTGTCACGCCCGCTCCAAATAACACAGAGTGTTAAAAATAGAGAACGGTATACAACTAACTAACAATTTAAAAAATTGTTAGCCCTGGCCCATTTCTACCCCAATATAGGGACAAAGTATGTAAGACTAGATGCATTCTCGCAACAATTAGAACCGTTCTCTATTTTTAACACTCTGTGTTATTTGGAGCGGGCGTGACAACATAGTACTTGGTTCCGAACTAGGTGGCGACACGTTCACCACTCACTTAGTGTTTTAAGACTGGCTATACGATAGCCGTGTTATTTTTGGTGCATTTTTGCTACAATTAGTATGCCGTACTGAAAAGCTCTAATGAGAGCGAAACCGGTCTACGGTTCTAATTGTTGCGAGAATGCATCTAGTCTTACATACTTTGTCCCTATATTGGGGTAGAAATGGGCCAGGGCTAACAATTTTTTAAATTGTTAGTTAGTTGTATACCGTTCTCTATTTTTAACACTCTGTGTTATTTGGAGCGGGCGTGACAACATAGTACTTGGTTCCGAACTAGGTGGCGACACGTTCACCACTCACTTAGTGTTTTAAGACTGGCTATACGATAGCCGTGTTATTTTTGGTGCATTTTTGCTACAATTAGTATGCCGTACTGAAGAGCTCTAATGAGAGCGAAACCGGTCTACGGTTCTAATTGTTGCGAGAATGCATCTAGTCTTACATACTTTGTCCCTATATTGGGGTAGAAATGGGCCAGGGCTAACAATTTTTTAAATTGTTAGTTAGTTGTATACCGTTCTCTATTTTTAACACTCTGTGTTATTTGGAGCGGGCGTGACAACATAGTACTTGGTTCCGAACTAGGTGGCGACACGTTCACCACTCACTTAGTGTTTTAAGACTGGCTATACGATAGCCGTGTTATTTTTGGTGCATTTTTGCTACAATTAGTATGCCGTACTGAAGAGCTCTAATGAGAGCGAAACCGGTCTACGGTTCTAATTGTTGCGAGAATGCATCTAGTCTTACATACTTTGTCCCTATATTGGGGTAGAAATGGGCCAGGGCTAACAATTTTTTAAATTGTTAGTTAGTTGTATACCGTTCTCTATTTTTAACACTCTGTGTTATTTGGAGCGGGCGTGACAACATAGTACTTGGTTCCGAACTAGGTGGCGACACGTTCACCACTCACTTAGTGTTTTAAGACTGGCTATACGATAGCCGTGTTATTTTTGGTGCATTTTTGCTACAATTAGTATGCCGTACTGAAGAGCTCTAATGAGAGCGAAACCGGTCTACGGTTCTAATTGTTGCGAGAATGCATCTAGTCTTACATACTTTGTCCCTATATTGGGGTAGAAATGGGCCAGGGCTAACAATTTTTTAAATTGTTAGTTAGTTGTATACCGTTCTCTATTTTTAACACTCTGTGTTATTTGGAGCGGGCGTGACAACATAGTACTTGGTTCCGAACTAGGTGGCGACACGTTCACCACTCACTTAGTGTTTTAAGACTGGCTATACGATAGCCGTGTTATTTTTGGTGCATTTTTGCTACAATTAGTATGCCGTACTGAAGAGCTCTAATGAGAGCGAAACCGGTCTACGGTTCTAATTGTTGCGAGAATGCATCTAGTCTTACATACTTTGTCCCTATATTGGGGTAGAAATGGGCCAGGGCTAACAATTTTTTAAATTGTTAGTTAGTTGTATACCGTTCTCTATTTTTAACACTCTGTGTTATTTGGAGCGGGCGTGACAACATAGTACTTGGTTCCGAACTAGGTGGCGACACGTTCACCACTCACTTAGTGTTTTAAGACTGGCTATACGATAGCCGTGTTATTTTTGGTGCATTTTTGCTACAATTAGTATGCCGTACTGAAGAGCTCTAATGAGAGCGAAACCGGTCTACGGTTCTAATTGTTGCGAGAATGCATCTAGTCTTACATACTTTGTCCCTATATTGGGGTAGAAATGGGCCAGGGCTAACAATTTTTTAAATTGTTAGTTAGTTGTATACCGTTCTCTATTTTTAACACTCTGTGTTATTTGGAGCGGGCGTGACAACATAGTACTTGGTTCCGAACTAGGTGGCGACACGTTCACCACTCACTTAGTGTTTTAAGACTGGCTATACGATAGCCGTGTTATTTTTGGTGCATTTTTGCTACAATTAGTATGCCGTACTGAAGAGCTCTAATGAGAGCGAAACCGGTCTACGGTTCTAATTGTTGCGAGAATGCATCTAGTCTTACATACTTTGTCCCTATATTGGGGTAGAAATGGGCCAGGGCTAACAATTTTTTAAATTGTTAGTTAGTTGTATACCGTTCTCTATTTTTAACACTCTGTGTTATTTGGAGCGGGCGTGACAACATAGTACTTGGTTCCGAACTAGGTGGCGACACGTTCACCACTCACTTAGTGTTTTAAGACTGGCTATACGATAGCCGTGTTATTTTTGGTGCATTTTTGCTACAATTAGTATGCCGTACTGAAGAGCTCTAATGAGAGCGAAACCGGTCTACGGTTCTAATTGTTGCGAGAATGCATCTAGTCTTACATACTTTGTCCCTATATTGGGGTAGAAATGGGCCAGGGCTAACAATTTTTTAAATTGTTAGTTCGTTGTATACCGTTCTCTATTTTTAACACTCTGTGTTATTTGGAGCGGGCGTGACAACATAGTACTTGGTTCCGAACTAGGTGGCGACACGTTCACCACTCACTTAGTGTTTTAAGACTGGCTATACGATAGCCGTGTTATTTTTGGTGCATTTTTGTTACAATTAGTATGCCGTACTGAAGAGCTCTAATGAGAGCGAAACCGGTCTACGGTTCTAATTGTTGCGAGAATGCATCTAGTCTTACATACTTTGTCCCTATATTGGGGTAGAAATGGGCCAGGGCTAACAATTTTTTAAATTGTTAGTTAGTTGTATACCGTTCTCTATTTTTAACACTCTGTGTTATTTGGAGCGGGCGTGACAACATAGTACTTGGTTCCGAACTAGGTGGCGACACGTTCACCACTCACTTAGTGTCTTGGATATGTACTTATCTATTGGCCAATAAAAATTATTATTATTATTATTATTATTATTATTATTATTATTATTATTATCATCATCATCATCATCATCATCATCATCATCATCATCATCATTATTATTAATACTATTGAGTATAGGTATCACGATTTTATTTCTCGGTAATCTTATGTATGCTAAGTACCAACAGAGTCTGTTCACGTTTGAAAAACCAACCATTCCCTTATTTTCTACACTTAGAGTACAACTCAAATAAAACAGAATTCAAGGTATACCATATTCAATAAAAAAAGAATCACCAAAATCGGATAATCCAGTACAATGTTAAAAAAATGGCAGTTGTCTTCTTAATCCTCATACGAAGTTTTGATTATGTAACTCGAGAAATAAGAAAATGATCTCAAAAAATAAAATGAAAAAAAACTTTTGTGAAACGACAAAATTAACATTGAAAAGTTAAAAAAATGGCAGTTGTCTTCTTAATCCTCATACCAAGTTTTGATTATGTAACTCGCCAAATAAGAAAATGATCTCTAAAAATAAAATAAAAATGATTAAAGGGCGGTGGAAAAAGCATTATTCTAAGATTATTTGCAGCATACCTCTATTGTTTTGACCACAGCGACAACTTCCCACACCCCGATGATGTAAAATTTTTTCTTCTCTTTTTTAAGAGGAGACTTTACTGAATACTTTGCCTCCCTTCCTGTACCCCGAAAGTTGCTGCTCAGGGGGTGGAAAAGACAATAATTATAAAGATACTTATATACACAGTTTTCCTCTATAACTTTTTACACCTGCGACAACCCCTCAGACCCTAACGATCAGATCAGATCACAACGATGTTAAATTTTTTCTTCTCTTTTCAAAGAGGAGACTTCGGTATTATCTTCGCATCCCTTCCTGTGACCATTGCTGCTAAGGAGGATGGAAAAGGAATTAATTATACGATTAATTGTATCCACAGAGTAGCCATATAATTTTTACCCCAGCGACAACCCCTCAGACCCCAAAGATGTTACAATTTTTAATGTTTTTTCAAAGAAGAGATTTCAGTGAATAATTTGCATCCCTTCCCCTGTCCCGACAATAGCCGCTATGAGAGTGGAAAAAGCATTACTTCTAAAATTATTTGTATCACAGTACCTCTAGAGTTTTTACCCCGGCGACAACCGCTCAGACCCCAACGATGTTAAATTGTTTCATGTCCTTTTAAAAATGAGATTTTTGTGAATACTTTGCATGCCTTCCCCTGCCCCGGCAATTGCTGCTAAGGGAGTGGAAAAAGCATTACTTCTAAAATTATTTGTATATTACAGTTTACCTCTATAGTTTTACCCCGGCGACGACCCCTCAGACACCAACGATGTCAAATTTTTTCGTGTTTTTTTAAAGAGGAGATATGGGTAAATAAATTGCACCCCGTCTTGTGCCCCGACGATCGCTGCTAAGAGGGTGCAAAAAGTATTGTTTTTAAGAAAATTTGTATCACAGTTTATTTCTATAGCTTTTTACCCCAGCGACAACCCCTCAGACCACAACGTTGTTAAACTTCTTCATGTCTCTTCAAAGAGGAGACTTCAGTAACTGCTTTGCATCCCTTTCCGTGCCCTGACAATCGCCGATAAGGGCGTGGCAAAAGCATTATTTCCAAAATTATTTCTGTTACAGCTTACCTATATAGTTTTTAATCCAGCAACAAACCCTCAGACCCCAACGATGTTAACTTCTTTCATGGCTTTTTAAAGAGGAGACATCGGTCAATATATTGCACCCCTTCCCGTGTCCCGACAATTGCTGCTAAGGGGGTAGAGAAAACATCGCTTCTAAGGAAATTTGTATCACAGTTTACTTATATAGCTTTTTACCCCTGAGACAACCCCTCAGACCCCGACAATGTTAATTTTTGTCGTGTCTTTCTAAAGAAGAGACACAGGTGAATAAACTGCACCCCCTCCCCTGCCCCGACAATTGCTGCTAAGAGGGTGGAAAAAGCATTGTTTCTAAGAAAATTTGTATCACAGTTTAGTTCTATAATTTTTTACCCCAGCGACAACCCCTCAGACCACAATGATGTTAAACTTTTTCATGTCTTTTCAAAGAGGAGACCTCAGTGACTGCTTTGCATCTCTTCCCCTGTCCCCGACAATTGCTGCTAAGGGAGTGGAAAAAGCGTTACTTCTAAAATTATTTGTATCACCGTACCTCTATAGTTTTACCCCGGCGACAACCCCTTAGACCCCAACGATGTTAAATTTTTCCATGTCTTTTTAAAGAAACGATTTTTGTGCATACTTTGCATGCCTTCTCCTGCCCCGACAATCTCCGCTAAGGGAGTGGAAAAATCATTACTTCTAAAATTATTTGTATATTACAGCTTGCCTCTGTAGTTTTACCCCAGCGACGACCCCTCAGACCCCAACGATGTTAAGTTTTTTCGTGTCTTTTCAAAGAGGAGACATAGGTGAATGAATTGCACCCCCTCCTGTGCCCCGACAATTGCTGCTAAGGGGGTGGAAAAAGCATTGTTTCTAAGAAAATTTGTATCATAGTTTATTTCTATAGCTTTATACCCCGACGACAACCCTTCAGATCCCAACAATGTTAAATTTTTTCGTGTCTTTCTGAAGAAGAGATACAGGTGAATAAACTGCACCCCCTCCCTTGCCCCGACAATTGCTGCTAAGAGGGTGGAAAAAGCATTGTTTCTAAGAAAATTTGTAGCACAGTTTATTTCTATAGCTTTTTACCCCGACGACAACACCTCAGACCCCGACAATGTTAAATTTTTTCGTGTGTTTCTAAAGAAGAGAAACAGGTAAACAAACCGCACCCCCTCGTGTGCCCCGACAATTGCTGCTAAGAGGGTGGAAAAAGCATTGTTTCTAAGAAAATTTGTACCATAGTTTATTTCTGTAGCTTTTTACCCCGACGACAACCCCTCAGACCACGACAATGTTAAATTTTTTCGTGTCTTTCTAAAGAAGAGACACAGGTGAATAAACTGCACCTTCTCCCGTGCCCAGACAATTGCTGCTAAGAGGGTGGAAAAAGCATGGTTTCTAAGAAAATTTGTATCACAGTTTAGTTCTGTAGTTTTTTACCCCAGCGACAACCCCTCAGACCACAACGATGTTAAATTTTTTCATGTCTTTTCAAATACGAGACTTCAGTGACTGCTTTGCATCCCTTCCCCTGTCCCAACAATTGCTGCTAAGGGAGTGGAAAAAGCGGTACTTCTAAAATTATTTGTATCACCGTTACTCTATAGTTTTACCCCGACGACAACCTCTTAGACCCCAACGATGTTAAATTTTTTCATGTATTTTTTAAGAGGAGATTTTTGTGAATACTTTGCATGCCTTCCCCTGCCCCGACAATCGCTGCTAAGGGCGTGTAAAAAGCATTACATCTAAAATTATTTGTATAGTACAATATGCCTCTATAGTTTTACCCCGGCGGCGACCCCTCAGACCCCAACGATGTTAAATTTTGTCGTGTCTTTTCAAAGAGGAGGCATGGGCAAATAAACTGCACCCCCTCCTGAGCCCCGACAATTGCTGCTAAGGGGGTGGAAAACGCATTGTTTCTAAGAAAATTTGTAGCACAGTTTATGTCTATAGCTTTTTACCTCGGCGACAACCCCTCAGACCCCGACAATGTTAAATTTTTTCATGCCTTTCTAAAGAAGAGAAACAGGTGAATAAACTGCACCCCCTCCCGTGCCCCGACAATTGCTGCTAAGAGGGTGGAAAAAGCATTGTTTCTAAGAAAATTTGTATCACAGTTTACCTCCATAACTTTTTACCCCGGCGACAACCCCTTAGACCCCAACGATGTTTAATTTTTGCAAGTCTTTTTAAAGAGGCATTTTTTGTGCATACTTTGCATGCCTCCTCCTGCCCCGACAATCGCCGCTAAGGGAGTGGAAAAATCATTAATTCTAAAATTATTTGTATATTACAGCTTGCCTCTGTAGTTTTACCCCGGCGACGACCCCTCAGACCCCAATGATGTTAAATTTTCTCGTGTCTTTCAAAGAGGAGACATACGTGAATAAAGTGCACCCCCTACTTTGCCCCGACAATTGCTGCTAAGGGGGTGGAAAAAGCATTGTTTCTAAGAAAACTTGTAGCACAGTTTATGTCTATAGTTTTTACCTCGGCGACAACCCCTCAGACCCCGACAATGTTAAATTTTTTCATGCACTTTTCAAGAGGAGATTTTTATGAATACTTTGCATGCCTCCTCCTGTCCCGACAATCGCCGCTAAGGGAGTGGAAAAATCATTACTTCTAAAATTATTTGTACATTACAGCTTGCCTCTGTAGTTTTACCCCGGCGACTACCCTCAGACCCCAATGATGTTAAATTTTCTCGTGTCTTTTCAAAGAGGAGACATAGGTGAATAAATTACACCCCCTCCTGTGCCCCGACATTTGCTGCTAAGAGGGTGGAAAAAGCATTGTTTCTAAGAAAATTTGTATCACAGTTTATTTCTATATCTTTTTACCCCGACGACAACCCCTCAGACCCCGACAATGTTAATTTTTTTCGTGTCTTTCTAAAGAAGAGAAACAGGTGAATAAACTGCACCCCCTCCCGTGCCCCGACAGTTGCTGCTAAGAGGGTGGAAAAAGCATTGTTTCTAAGAAAATTTGTATCACAGTTTACCTCCATAACTTTTTACCCCGGCGACAACCCCTTAGACCCCAACGATGTTAAATTTTTGCATGTCTTTTGAAAGAGGCGATTTTTGTGCATACTTTGCATGCCTCCTACTGCCCCGACAATCGCCGCTAAGGGAGTGAAAAAATCATTAATTCTAAAATTATTTGTATATTACAGCTTGCCTCTGTAGTTTTATCCCGGCGACGACCCCTCAGACCCCAACGATGTTAAATTTTTTCATGTCTTTTCAAAGAGGAGACATAGGTGAATAAACTGCACCCCCTCCTGTGACCCGACAATTGCTGCTAAGGGGGTGGAAAAAGCATTGTTTCTAAGAAAATTTGTATCACAGTTTTTTTCTGTTGTTTTTACCCCGACGACAACCCCTCAGACCCCGACAATGTTAAATTTTTTCATGCATTTTTCAAGAGGAGATTTTTGTCAATACTTTGCATGCCTTCCCCTGTCCCGACAATCGCCGCTAAGGGAGTGGAAAAATAATTACTTCTAAAATTATTTGTATATTACAGCTTGCCTCTGTAGTTTTACCCCGGGGGGACCCCTCAGACCCCAATGATGTTAAGTTTTCTCACGTCTTTTCAAAGAAGAGACATAGGTGAATAAATTGCACCCCCTCCTGTGCCCCGACAATTGCTGCTAAGGGGGTGGAAAAAGCATTGTTTCTAAGAAAATTTGTATCACAGTTTATTTCTATAGCTTTTTACCCCGACGACAACCCCTCAGACCCCGACAATGTTAAATTTTTTCGTGTCTTTCTAAAGAAGAGAAACAGGTGAATAAACTGCACCCCCTCCCGTGCCCCGACAATTGCTGCTAAGAGGGTGGAAAAAGCATTGTTTCTAAGAAAATTTATATCACAGTTTACCTCCATAACTTTTTACCCCGGCGACAACCCCTTAGACCCCAACGATGTTAAATTTTTGCATGTCTTTTTAAAGAGGCGATTTTTGTGCATACTTTGCATGCCTCCTACTGCCCCGACAATCGCCGCTAAGGGAGTGAAAAAATCATTAATTCTAAAATTATTTGTATATTACAGCTTGCCTCTGTAGTTTTATCCCGGCGACGACCCCTCAGACCCCAACGATGTTAAATTTTTTCATGTCTTTTCAAAGAGGAGACATAGGTGAATAAACTGCACCCCCTCCTGTGCCCCGACAATTGCTGCTAACGGGGTGGAAAAAGCATTGTTTCTAAGAAAATTTGTATCACAGTTTTTTTCTGTTGTTTTTACCCCGACGACAACCCCTCAGGCCCCGACAATGTTAAATTTTTTCATGCATTTTTCAAGAGGAGATTTTTATGAATACTTTGCATGCCTTCCCCTGTCCCGACAATCGCCGCTAAGGGAGTGGAAAAATCATTAATTCTAAAATTATTTGTATATTACAGCTTGCCTCTGTAGTTTTACCCCGGCGACGACCCCTCAGACCCCAACGATGTTAAATTTTTTCATGTCTTTTTAAAGAGGAGACATAGGTGAATAAACTGCACCCCCTCCTGTGCCCCGACAATTGCTGCTAAGAGGGTGGAAAAAGCATTGTTTCTAAGAAAATTTGTATCACAGTTTATTTCTATATCTTTTTACCCCGACGACAACCCCTCAAACCCGACAATGTTAAATTTTTTCGTGTCTTTCTAAAGAAGAGAAACAGTCGAATAAACTGCATCCCCTCCCGTGCCCCGACAATTGCTGCTAAGAGGGTGGAAAAAGCATTGTTTCTAAGAAAATTTGTATCACAGTTTACCTCCATAACTTTTTACCCCGGCGACAACCCTTTAGACCCCAACGATGTTAAATTTTTGCATGTCTTTTTAAAGAGGCGATTTTTGTGCATACTTTGCATGCCTCCTACTGCCCCGACAATCGCCGCTAAGGGAGTGAAAAAATCATTAATTCTAAAATTATTTGTATATTACAGCTTGCCTCTGTAGTTTTACCCCGGCGACGACCCCTCAGACCCCAACGATGTTAAATTTTCTCATGTCTTTTCAAAGAGGAGACATAGGTGAATAAATTACACCCCCTCCTGTGCCCCGACAATTGCTGCTAAGAGGGTGGAAAAAGCATTGTTTCTAAGAAAATTTGTATCACAGTTTACCTCCATAACGTTTTACCCCGGCGACAACCCCTTGGACCCCAACGATGTTAAATTTTTGCATGTCTTTTTAAAGAGGCGATTTTTGTGCATACTTTGCATGCCTTCTGCTGCCCCGACAGTCGCCGCTAAGGAAGTGTAAAAATCATTACTTCTAAAATTATTTGTATATTACAGCTTGCCTCTGTAGTTTTACCCCGACGACAACCCCTCAGACCCCGACAATGTTAAATTTTTTCGTGTCTTTCTAAAGAAGAGAAACAGTTGAATAAACTGCACCCCCTCCCGTGCCCCGACAATTGCTGCTAAGAGGGTGGAAAAAGCATTGTTTCTAAGAAAATTTGTATCACAGTTTACCTCCATAACTTTTTACCCCGGCGACAACCCTTTAGACCCCAACGATGTTAAATTTTTGCATGTCTTTTTAAAGAGGCGATTTTTGTGCATACTTTGCATGCCTCCTACTGCCCCGACAATCGCCGCTAAGGGAGTGAAAAAATCATTAATTCTAAAATTATTGTATATTACAGCTTGCCTCTGTAGTTTTACCCCGGCGACGACCCCTCAGACCCCAACGATGTTAAATTTTCTCATGTCTTTTCAAAGAGGAGACACAGGTGAATAAATTACACCCCCTCCTGTGCCCCGACAATTGCTGCTAAGAGGGTGGAAAAAGCATTGTTTCTAAGAAAATTTGTATCACAGTTTATTTCTATATCTTTTTACCCCGACGACAACCCCTCAGACCCCGACAATGTTAAATTTTTTCGTGTCTTTCTAAAGAAGAGAAACAGGTGAATAAACTGCACCCCCTCCCGTGCCCCGACAGTTGCTGCTAAGAGGGTGGAAAAAGCATTGTTTCTAAGAAAATTTGTATCACAGTTTACCTCCATAACTTTTTACCCCGGCGACAACCCCTTAGACCCCAACGATGTTAAATTTTTGCATGTCTTTTTAAAGAGGCGATTTTTGTGCATACTTTGCATGCCTCCTACTGCCCCGACAATCGCCGCTAAGGGAGTGAAAAAATCATTAATTCTAAAATTATTTGTATATTACAGCTTGCCTCTGTAGTTTTATCCCGGCGACGACCCCTCAGACCCCAACGATGTTAATTTTTTTTATGTCTTTTCAAAGAGGAGACATAGGTGAATAAACTGCACCCCCTCCTGTGCCCCGACAATTGCTGCTAAGGGGGTGGAAAAAGCATTGTTTCTAAGTAAATTTGTATCACAGTTTTTTTCTGTTGTTTTTACCCCGACGACAACCCCTCAGACCCCGACAATGTTAAATTTTTTCATGCATTTTTCAAGAGGAGATTTTTGTGCATACTTTGCATGCCTCCTACTGCCCCGACAATCGCCGCTAAGGGAGTGGAAAAATCATTAATTCTAAAATTATTTGTATATTACAGCTTGCCTCTGTAGTTTTACCCCGGCGACGACCCCTCAGATCCCAACGATGTTAAATTTTTTCATGTCTTTTCAAAGAGGAGACATAGGTGAATAAACTGCACCCCCTCCTGTGCCCCGACAATTGCTGCTAAGAGGGTGGAAAAAGCATTGTTTCTAAGAAAATTTGTTACACAGTTTATTTCTATATCTTTTTACCCCGACGACAACCCCTCAGACCCCGACAATGTTAAATTTTTTCGTGTCTTTCTAAAGAAGAGAAACAGGTGAATAAACTGCACCCCCTCCCGTGCCCCGACAATTGCTGCTAAGAGGGTGGAAAAAGCATTGTTTCTAAGAACATTTGTATCACAGTTTACCTCCATAACTTTTTACCCCGGCGACAACCCCTTAGACCCCAACGATGTTAAATTTTTGCATGTCTTTTTAAAGAGGCGATTTTTGTGCATACTTTGCATGCCTCCTACTGCCCCGACAATCGCCGCTAAGGGAGTGAAAAAATAATTAATTCTAAAATTATTTGTATATTACAGCTTGCCTCTGTAGTTTTACCCCGGCGACGACCCCTCAGACCCCAACGATGTTAAATTTTCTCATGTCTTTTCAAAGAGGAGACATAGGTGAATAAATTGCACCCCCTCCTGTGCCCCGAAAATTGCTGCTAAGGGGGTGTAAAAAGCATTGTTTCTAAGAAAATTTGTATCACAGTTTATTTCTGTTCTTTTTACCCCGACGACAACCCCTCAGACCCCGACAATGTTAAATTTTTTCGTGTCTTTCTAAAGAAGAGAAACAGGTGAATAAACTGCACCCCCTCCCGTGCCCCGACAATTGCTGCTAAGAGGGTGGAAAAAGCATTGTTTCTAAGAAAATTTGTATCACAGTTTAGTTCTATAATTTTTTACCCCAGCGACAACCCCTCAGACCACAAAGATGTTAAATTTTTTCATGTCTTTTCAAAGAGGAGACCTCAGTGACTGCTTTGCATCCCTTCCCCTGTCCCGACAATTGCTGCTAAGGGAGTGGAAAAAGCGTTACTTCTAAAATTATTTGTATCACCGTACCTCTATAGTTTTACCCCGGCGACAACCCCTTAGACCCCAGCGATGTTAAATTTTTTCATGTATTTTTTAAGAGGAGATTTTTGTGAATACTTTGCATGCCTTTCCCTGTCCCGACAATCGCTGCTAAGGGCGTGTCAAAAGCATTACATCTAAAATTATTTGTATAGTACAATATGCCTCTATAGTTTTACCCCGGCGGCGATCCCTCAGACCACAACGATGTTAAATTTTTTCGTGTCTTTTCAAAGAGGAGACATAGGTGAATAAATTGCACCCCCTCCTGAGCCCCGACAATTGCTGCTAAGGGGGTGGAAAAAGCATTGTTTCTAAGAAAATTTGTAGCACAGTTTATGTCTATAGCTTTTTACCCCGGCGACAACCCCTCAGACCCCGACAATGTTAAATTTTTTCGTGTCTTTCTAAAGAAGAGACACACGTGAATAAACTGCAACCCCTCCCGTTCCCCGACAATTGCTGCTAAGAGGGTGGAAAAAGCATTGTTTCTAAGAAAATTTGTATCACAGTTTACCTCCATAACTTTTTACCCCGGCGACAACCCCTCAGACGCCAACGATGTTAAATTTTGTTGGTGTCTTTTCAAATAGGAGACTTTATTGCATACTTTACATTCCTCCGAGTGTCCCGGCAACTGCTGCTAAGGGGGTGAAAAAGGCATTAATTATAAAAAAGGGCACAAATCCGCAGCATTTCGCCACAGTAAACTATCTACACACACATCCACACACATTTAATAGTTATCTGTTTGTGTTATTACTATATATGGTAATGAGACTAAATACCTAAGCTAGGTACACATATGCATACGTTTAAGAATTTCTATGGCCAGCCACAAACTGTCAATCTGGCATCGCTGTTAAGCTAATTCGCAGATTTTATTGCCGGCTGGCTCGGTTACGTTTTTAATTGCCCCTACGTCAGAATTCGTGGCTGGGATTTTGTGGACAGCTTCACACAAACTATATATATATATATATATATATATATATATATATATATATATATATATATATATATATATATATATATATATATATATATATATATATATATATATATATATATATATATATATATATATATATATATATATATATATTTCAAACAATAAAGTTATTTCGATGAAATATGGTACTTTGTTTCTACTATATAGGCAACCAAGTTTGATGCCTGCTTTCATCAAAAAAAGACATTTGCTATTAAAAATATTTGTAAAAAAATTCGCTACCATAATGCACTTGCTGCGTCCGAATTTTTTAATTTTATTTGCTAATTTAGCAACACGCCAGTTGATTATTTTTGCAGGAAGCAACATCAGATTATACTCGTCCAGGCATAGTCTGGTATTAAAAATGAGCAAATGCATGGCGTGTAACCTAGGAAATGAATCTGATAATGCAAAGAGATAGTTCGAAATCCACAAAATAGAGTTTAAGTTTTTCAAAAACCAAAAGCTGGGCGGCCTTTTCGGACAAACGAAATTGTCTGATTGCTATAATATGGTCTTAAAAATATAATGTCACAAATATAACTTCACACAACAGCAAAAAATACACAAAAAGTCACTATGATTCACAAAGAATCGGTATAAAGCATATGGTCTTATGGAAACTGCACGCACAAACAATAAAAACAAACGAATCAAGCATCTGTAGTGACGTCACACTTGTATAGCGGGTTGCATTGAAATGTCCAATACACGCTAAAGCAAATTGAGCTATCCTGTTCAGTTTATTACCGTTGAACGAAAACGACCGGCTATTGTCTTTACACACAATATATGTACTCCCGCTAAATTTCTTACCTCATGATTGAGTGGATTTTTAAGACCAATGTTAAGAGCCTCGGTGGTTCAGAGGTAAGAACCTGTGCCTTCGAACCGAAGGGTACTGCATTCGATTCCAAGGTACTCGTTTCACTTTTTCAGTACATACTGTAACATTCACATCAACCGAGGTTCTGGCATTGTATTTGAGCAAGTTGAATGTCTGCACGTTCCGACCTTCGGAGGGGGCGTAAAGCCGTCGGTCCCGTGTCCATGCGATGTTGGGCACGTTACAGATCCCTACCCTCCTTACAGAAAGGCAGGGGTTCGGTGGTTGTAAAGAGTTGTATAAATAGGTCGACGTTAAGTGAATAAAGAATAGAACTGCGTAAATAGAAATGAATGTTAAATGAGATAAAGATTTATCTTGGACGACCGTTAATCAAACTATTCGAAGGAACCTATTGCAAAAATCTTATTGTTTTTTTACTTCATGGTGTCATTCCTCTTGATAAACAGTTCTCAAACCATATTTTTTGTAGGGAGCTCTTTGTTAAACTATTCAATAAGTACACTCTGAAGAACCCAATCCATCGCAATACAGTTTTCAGACCAGACGATTATTTCGCTAACAAAGTTAGTGTCGTCAGAGGGATAGATATTTAGATCATATAAATGAACATCAGATGTTAATTTTTTCATCTGAGAATGCTAACTTTGCTATCAAAACGATCGTCAGGTGTGAAAACCTTATAGTGATGACATGGGTTATCCAAATTGTACTTATCAGCACTCATCACAGGTTCCAATCTTCACTCATTAAATTATTCAAGGAATAGCTGAAGTTTTGGCACCTAGAATAAATAATTGCACGGCTTTTTAATGATTTATAAATTATATATATATATATATATATATATATATATATATATATATATATATATATATATATATATATATATATATATATATATATATATTCTGTGTTTGAAATAGGAACTAAAAAACATTACTTTACCAGTTAATTAATTCCATATTCCTAAATACTTGCTTTAAAGATGTAAAATTTAAATATCTTAAACGTTAAATATGGATAAGATTGAAAGATTATGGTGAAATTTTTGTTTTTGGGGCATATCAAATCACATTTGTCTGAAAGTATTTAATAAATGAAAATTCGACACCCAACAGAATTAGCAGAATATTTTGTTCGTACATTCAGTATCAGTTTATAAGAATGACACGTTTGATTTTTTTATAGAGATTAAATGAAAAACAAATGTGTTGATTGATAAATAATTCACAGACAAAAAGAGAAATATATCTGAAAATAATTATTTGGAAAGTAAACAACACTTGCTGTAATTATTTTGAGCAGTATATCATCGTTAAATAAAGTGCTTCTGCTCCAACAATCTGCTACATTGTCGCCTCTAGCGGCAAGTAGAATTAGTAGTAGCTAGTACACTGCAGATCGTGAAGATGTCGCCACCATCTTACGACCCACCGATGCGTGTGAGGTTCACTGATAGTAGTTCACTATAGAACACGTTACCTACAAAAAGGGTGCTTAGTACTTTTTTCTACACTAGCCGAATTTGGCTAGTGGGGTATGGCAATCAATACATACCCAGCACATAATTTTTGAACCTGTGGGGCTGTTTCTTGCCATTGTGCAGCGGCGCCCCCTCTGAGATAATGAAAAATAATTTTAAGCTAAGTAACTTAACAAATTGTTAAAGATTAATAATTTACGCAACATCGAACGATGATTTTTCAATAGCACTGTTATCAATGATTATGCCCCCCAGAACACATATCCGGGGTCAGTTAAAATATTTATATATATATATATATATATATATATATATATATATATATATATATATATATATATATATATATATATATATATATATATATATATATATATATATATATATATATGTATGTATGTATAGTATTAAATTTTTGTGACGGTAATAGTCTTATTTATCAAAAAATTGTGGGAACGCCGTCAGTTGTAGAATAAAACTCTTTATTATAGGCCGAGCTTTCGGAAAAATTTATTCCTTTATCAAGGATATAACATGAGTTTTACTAAACTAATTATCTAATAACAAACATAAAAAAATCTCGGGACGCAGCAAGTGCGTTATGGTAGTGAATTTTCATTAAAATGTTTTTATTGCAAATATGTGTGTTTTCTTTTTAAGAAAGCAGACATCAATTTTGGTTACCAGTATAACCTATATAGAAAAAGCAGGCATCAAATTTGATTACCAGTATAACATATATAGTAAAAACAATGTGCCATGTTTCATCAAAATAACTTGATTGTTTGAAAACGTACAGAAATTTCCAAAAGTAAACCAAAAGTGTTACTGAAAAAATCCGTTTCTTGGTCAACTTTATAGGTTAATAGCAAATTGAGCTTTTCAAATATAAAGCATTTAATCAAAATTCGCAACCACAACGCACTTGCTGCCTCCAGAATTTCTTAACTTACAAACATGCATTATATTTCGATGGAAAATGCAAAAAAAACAAGGCGTTTTCGACAAAAAAATATTATTTGCATCACCAACGACTTATGGGCCACCTGTGATTGTCGCAATAATTTTTTTAAGATGTAGCTCAAAACACCGTATAATTAATGTATACAATATTTTTTCATATCTTGTATAATAACGAATATATTGAGCTTTATTGATTTTTTACGAAAATTCGATAAAAATTATATACCATTAAACAATAAACTCTATAGCTAAGGCTACTGCCAAGCATCAGAGAAAGGGTCTATTAGAAATGAATTTTCTGGAAATATTTTAGTAAAATGAAGGACAATGACGGTTGAAACTAAGAGTTCGGTGTATGTAAAACATTCTTCTTGAGACATTTTCTTTCCATAGCCCGTATTAGATTCAAGTTATTTGCCTAAATGTTGCGAATTTTGACGTTTTCAATTGTCACTTTGACGTTTTGAGGAAACCCCCAATTTATTTTTCTTTAAATGCCAATAACTTTTTTGTCTTTTGACCTACAGAGCTAGGTAGGTGGCACACCTATAACGATATAAACCAGCTTACCAAATTTGGTTGCCCTTACTTTGTTAATTTTGGAGATATAAATATTTTGCGAAAGAAAACACAAATTTTTCCGGGAAAACCTCGGCGGATTTTCCTGGCTAACAAAATTATCCAAGCGACTTGCGAAAGGAATGTACTCACCAATTTTGACGTTTAAAATCGCAATTTTGACGTTTTCAGGAAAATCCAAATTTATTTTTCTTTGAATGCCTGTAACTTTTTTATCCTTTAACCTACGGAGCTAAATTTTGGTAGGTAACTTGCCTATAATGATATAAATCCGCATATGAAATTTGGTTGCCCTTACTTTGTTAATTCCGGAGATATAATTTTTTTTCGAAAGAAAACACAAAATTTTCCGGGAAAACCTGGACCGATTTTCTTGGCTAACGAACTTATCCAAGCCATTTGCAAAAAGAATTTATTCACCAAATTTAATCAAAATCGGCTCATTATTTTTTGAGTTATCGGTGTGATACATATATATATATATATATATATATATATATATATATATATATATATATATATATATATATATATATATATATATATATATATATATATATATATATATATATATATATATATATATATATATATATATATATATATATATATATACATATATATAAACATATAAAAATTTAAACCGACCCCGGATATGTGTTCTGGGGGGCCTAATTAGCGCTCATTTGAAGAAATTTTTTCAAAATTCAAAAGTCGGGATCTCCTGATTAGTGAATTTTTTTTACGAAAATTCACTAAAAGAAAACCTTTTGATGAATTTGATTGAAGTCTAATAAATGCCAAACTGACATATAAAGCTAAATATTGTTTAATTCTTTTTTTTTTTCTAGGTAGGTGAACTTTGTTTCTTTTTGATAAAAATTTGTTAGAATGTTCATTACTTGTGATCTGTATATATTCTGTTTACTAGTATTACACTGTGAAATTATAAATTCAATTTCAGACAAAAATTTTGAAAGATATATGTCATTTTTGTTTGGAGAAATGCTAAATTTGTAACCTAAAGTCAAAAAATGTTTTATTTCACTAGGTAATTCGGTATCAGAGATAATTTTAATCCAGTTTTCTTGGATGTTAATTTTTCTAAAAGTTTCATTAATTAAATGGTTTAATTTATTGATATTCCTATTTTTAATTTCAATAAACTTTTTATTGTAACTAGTAATTTGTCGACGTGAAAATTCACTAAAAATTTCATTCGGTATAATTGTAGATACTAACGTTTGTTGATTTTTGATTAATTTTTCAAAATGAGTAAGTTGTTTGTGTAACAGAAATTTCTAAATTAAGAATTTTGTTAACTAACCTTGTTCTAAAATTATAAAACATATTTCCTGTTTGACAACTATCAACTTCAAACAAATTCATTACATTTTTGATACTGTTTAAAATATGATTTGGAAAAACACCATTTTGCCTGCATTTCAGTAAAAAAATTCTTCTGTTCTTCAAGTTTGCTAATTTTGTATTGTAGTTGGACCAATTTTTGAGATATTGTGCTGCAGAAAGACCATATTGTATTATAATTTCTTGAAAAAAACCCATTCTTCTCTTTAGTATTAAATTTTTGTGACGGTAATAGTGTTATTTATCAAAAAATTGTGGGAACGCCGTCAGTTGTAGAATATTTAGCTTTATATGTCAGTTTGGCATTTATTAGACTTCAATCAAATTCATCAAAAGGTTTTCTTTTTATGTTTGTTATTAGATAAATAGTTTAGTAAAACTCATGTTATATCCTTGATAAAGGAATAAATTTTTCCGAAAGCTCGGCCTATAATAAAGAGTTTTATATTCTACAACTGACGGCGTTCCCACAATTTTTTGATATATATATATATATATATATATATATATATATATATATATATATATATATATATATATATATATATATATATCACACCGATAACTCAAAAAATAATGGGCCGATTTTGATTAAATTTGGCGAATACCTTCCTTTTGCAAATGGCTTGGATAAGTTCGTTAGCCAGGAAAATCGGTCCAGGTTTTCCCTGAATATTTTGTGTTTTCTTTCGAAAAAAATTTATATCTCCGGAATTAACAAAGTAAGGGCAACCAAATTTGGTACGCGGGTTTACATCCTTATAGGTAAGCTACATAGATAGAAGAACATCTTTTTTGTGACCAAATGCGAGAAATGTTAGATAACAATGTCATCCAACTAGAACATATTGTGTGTTGTTTTCTGATAAGTGCAATTTTACACTTCACGGCCATGCTAATTTTCAAAATTGTCGCCACTGGTCTATAGAGCATCCACACTGGATGAGAGAAGAACATAAGCAATACCTTGACAAGGTTAATGTTTGAGCAGGACTAGTAGGAAATCATGTCATTGGTTTCTATTTCATTGATGACAACTAGATATCCAGATGTTTATTTAGCACTGCTCCAAAATAATGTCGTGCCAACATTAACAAACTAATTACCTGAACGAGCTAACCCACAGGTTCCAGCGAATGTGATTCCAGCAGGATGCAGCACTAGTACATTTGCAAATCAATGTCTGGCAGTACTTGACTTAATATTTCCAGATCAGTGAATAGAGGAGCAAAAATTGTTTGAATCGCCAGCACGAATACCCTATCTTTCGCTATTAGACTTCTTATTGGAATATGACTAAAAAGACGAATAACGATTGTGATTAGGTCGGTCATGCCTCAGATGTTGATTAACCTTAGAAGACATTTTTATTTGCGATTAGAATGCTGCGAAGACGTTTAAAGCATGCATTTTGAACATGTGTGTGTGTGTGTGTGTGTTTTTGTTTCTTTAACGTCAATCTGTTGCCGCGACTATGGCCAATCATCGACGCCAGAGAGCGGTTTCACCTTACTATCCTTGAAATTTTGCCGAACCCCTGCCTTTCTGTAAGGAGGGTAGCGATGTTTAACGTGCTCAACACCGCATGGACACCGGACCGACGGCTTTACGCCCCTTCGGGGGGTGGGTGGGGGTATAGGCGGAACGTGCAGACATTCAGCTTGCTCAAATGCAATGCCACACTCTCGGTTGATGTTAATTGTATGTACTAAAAAAGTAAAAGGAGAACCCTGGGATCGAACACAGTACCCTTCGGTTCAGTGGCACACGTTCTTACCACTAAACCACCGAAGTTCTCATTTTGAATATTTCGTACCTTAAAATTTAATGTGTTTTATTTTATTTTTTCTTATCATCAAGAATGTAACGCAATTAGTTATTAGTTTTTAATGTGTTTCAACGAAATGCGTCAATCAGATGATTTTTAGCGAATTTTCATTAAGAAAAATTCGCTAATAGAGAGGTCACGATGAAAAGCTTTTGAACATTTTTCTTCAGATGAGCGCGAATTAAGGTCCCTAGAAGCCAAAGCCAAGGTCCGTTAAAATTTTTATATGTTTATATATATATATATATATATATATATATATATATATATATATATATATATATATATATATATATATATATATATATATATATATATATATATATATATATATGTATGTATGTATGTATGTATGTATGTATGTATCCGAGCGATCACTCCAAAAAGTAAACTGATTTCAATCAAACTTGGAAAAAATCTTGTTTGAGTAAAAACCGAGGTCGAGTTCGTTAATCAGCCTTTATGCTCAAGTTTATCCGGTGGAAAATTAGGGAAACCTTTTTGAAAACGCTATATTTTTGTAAGTATCAGAGTAACTGGAATGAGATTTTACATGTGGCTAGAAATTGTGCAAATAAACCTATGTTGTGAACTTTAAGTAATTTGGTGCACAATATTTAGAGTTTTTTCCAAATTAAAAATAAGATGCCAAAGACATGCGTTGAGACGACTTAGTGGTTAAAGTCCAATGCCTGACAGACAGAGTAGTTAACTGCCACGCGTAGCTTGATTCATACAACAGGTCTTAGCTATACATCAACGGTAACCAAACTAAATATATACCAGGCATAAACATACTACCCGAACTCCGAAGCAACAATCGTGAAATCTCGGCCGCAGTTATAGAAAATGACGACATGAAATTAAAAATTTTCCGTTTGATTGTTTTTATCTTAGGTTAATGAGAGAATAGGTTATTTTTCGATAAATTTAAAAATTAATAATGATTTTATAAACCTGGGATAAAATAACCTGTCAAGCGAGCGGCGTAATTTGTGTGTCTTTGTCTTCTGTAACTGGAACTGAATTTGATCTTTGTTTAATCGTGCAACTTCCCGTTCTCAAGAAATTGGTTTCATAACGTCTGAATTTCAACGCAGTCATGGGCGAGGACTCGGGATACCTATCATTAAACAGCCGACATATTCTGCTGACCACTCTGTTGCACTCTACATGAAAATAAAATAAATTAGCAATTGTTTGTTTGAATAGCTGTCATTATCCATTATAACGTAGAATTCCTATTAATTCAGACAACAAAGACAAAATAACTCACGTTGTGAATGACAGAAATATAAAACTGACAATAAACGTGAAAATGTCAAATATGACATAGCACTCTTAGAATTCATACAGATTTTAGACATACTCCTAAATTTGTCTTTTTTTTTTGGTAAACCGCAAATATAACAACAATTATCAACTTTAGGTATAGGGAATGCTAATACAGTTTGAAAGAGAATTATCTGCTCTATACAATGAGAAGATAGATAATATACAGATGTTCCATTTCAAATAAATGAGTTAATCCAGTTTAAAGCACACCAAATTCTAATACATCCTACAAAACACCGTGTATATGAAACAATTTTTCCTCACAATCATGTCGAAGCTTAATGGCCTTGGAACGTGTCTGACAAATTAAAGAATTTTCAGCATCCTAACACGACACGAAATCACCTACATTAAGTCAGCCTCCCCTTGACTAGAATTCTCAAATAAATTGACATAACTCGAAAACATTCGAAGATAGGGAGAGCATACCCTAATAATTTTTAACCTAAAATTAGATGAGTATTCTAAAAATGCAATAATATGCAGGGTGTTCCATTTGAAATAACTATTTACGGTGTAACCGGAAGTCCGCCATTTTGTAAATTATTTCCATTAAATAGAGCATCTTTGGAAACACCGGTATGCAAATTTTTAGCACTCAAAAATGTATATTTTCGGAAATAATCGAATACATTACTCGACGTGCGACTCCCGGTATATATATATACACACATATATATATATATATATATATATATATATATATATATATATATATATATATATATATATATATATATATATATATATATATATATATATAACTGACCCTGGATATTTGTTCTAGGGGGCTAGTTCACGCTGGGTTGAAGAAATTCTTTCAAAATTCAAAAGTCGCGATCTCCTCATTAGTGATTTTTTTGATTTCAAGGATACCACAAACACACCCTCTATTCGCTACAGACAAATTGGGAACGGATGATTTTTAATCACTATTAAAAACACATAGGTACGTAGTAATTTTCAAGAGAATATGTCGGATACTTTTCTGGAAGATAGATACTTAAATTATCACTTTAACACCCTGTACCTTTTAATTTCGACTTTTGAGCTAAGATGAATGAGCAAATCGTAATAATATTTTGACGCCAAGGATCTGATTTTGCTCTCTGTACTATTACAATTACCATTAGTTTTGAAACAGCCTGTAATTTGCATCAAAATATAAACTTGGCTTATATTGAGTACCACTTAATATTTTAGAACTCTTCGTAGCAGGTTCGACTACAATTAACTATGTGGAATACTACGATCCTGAAACGAATGAATGGTACGATGCCGCCTCCATGAATTTGAACAGATCAGCTCTGAGTGCCTGCGTCATCAGTGGACTTCCAAACGCCATTGACTACTCTGTGCTTGGACGAAGTCAGAAAGAACTTGGACAAGGAGCTGGAGTTGCCTAAGATAGTATGCTGTTTGCTGTCCAGTACCTTATACAAATGAATTTTTAAATTAAACATAATATGCAATTTGAAAAAATACAATGGTCGATGACCTTTTTATCTATACTTCATTTTATAAATTGAGTCTACTTTCAACATTAAAAAACCTATCACTGGAATTTTGGGTGTATTATTTACTTTATAACTGGCATTTTTGACAATTTCTTAAACGAGAATAAATCTTTAATATTTATTAACTTACCTCAAAAAAAGTGCTCATCAAATAACCTGACGCCTTTTTCCATTTTTGTTTCCTAAGATAAAACGTGACGTCAGTTAAATACGTCACTGTGACGAAAAAATGAAGCCAATATTTCATAGCCCTGACGTCAAGATTCAACATTTAGATGACGTCATAGAATAATGTGGTGATTACGTTATAAGTAAAGTATGAATACCTATACTCAGGATAACGAACTTGCCTATCTGACAATAGTAAAAAAAAATGATCCGATTTAACTAACGCTTTCAAAGTTATCCTATAGAAGGCACCACAACAAAGTGGTAATATTATCATTGGCTAACACGAGACTCAAATTATCTCTCTTATTTTCTAGCAGCCTCGGTGGCCTAGGTGTAAGAACATGTGCCTCTGGATTCAAGAGCTCGGATTCAATTCGCAGTAGAAACGTTCAATTATTTTATATTTCAGTAGCTACATACTGTAACCAACCGAGGTTGTGGCATTGTCTTTGGGCAAGTCGAATGTCTACACGTTCCACCCTTCGGAGGAGAGGTTAAGCGCCTGTACCATGTGATGTTGGGCACGTTGAAGATTCCTACCTTCCTTACATAAACCGTTATTTTCTAGCATTCACTATTTGGAACATGGAGAGTGGGACAGTGTAATCTTATATTCTTGTAGCTATAACCGAATATTAGGTTATACAATTTTAGCATTTTTTGATTTTAGTTTGTCTGTGCCTTAAAGGTTGTAAATAATAACGTATCTTGTGTTCGTGTAAGAAAGAATGTCAAGTGAAAATAACAATACGAAGAACAGGTTGGCTAAAGTATTTTGCGATTCGGGTAAAATTTTGTAAATAAAACAGTGAAGATTTTGACATCAAACTAAAAATAATTAGAATTGTTAGCTTAATAAACAATGAATGGGTTTCCCAATAGTGACGATATGTTTTTAAAACGTAATGACAGCCACATTTAAAATGGGTAGAAATGTCACTAGCTGTAATTTGTGTTTAGTACAGGTTGACAATTCATAATGGCAAAATACACGCTTCAAGAACGTTTGGTTATCATCCAAAAATGTATAAAAATAAACGTTTTTTTGTTCGAACTCAACGTGACCTTCTGGAAGATTTTGGTCCACATAATCGTCCTTCTGTGCTTGCTATTCGTCGAATCGTTGAACAATTCGAAACAAATGTCACTTTACACGATACCAGAACATTAATAAGACAACTAACCGCAAGAAACCAAGAGAATATTGACGCTGCAAGTGCCAGTGTTACAGAAGATCTGTCAATTAATCGACGTGCTCAAGAACTTGGCCTTTCAAGAATGACAACTTGGCGCATTTTAGAAAAGAGTTGATTTACATTCGTATAAATTTGTGTTCACTCAAGAAATGAAGCCACTTGACTATCATAAGCGTCTTGTGCTCATTGGGCTCTAGAGCAACTTAAAATTGATCCTGATGTTTTTCAAAAAAATTGTTTGAAAATGCAAATGGAGATGCAGTAACAGTGAATGGTGAGCGGTATCGATCAATGTTGATACATTCTTTTGTGGCCAAAATTGTATGAAATTGATTTGCAAGACATGTTTTTCCAACAAGATGGTGCAACTTCGCATTTTACCAATGCCAGTTATTGGGAGAAAAGTTTTGTGAGTCTGTAATCTCCAAGAACAGAACTGTTCATTGGCCTCCACGAAGTTGTGATTTAACACCTTCGGATTTCTTTTTGTGGGGGTATTTAAAGTCGTGGGTCCATGAAAATGTACCTCAAACTAGAGACAGTTTCAAATGGAACATCGAACGTTGCCTTAATGAAATTACGCTCGATTTATTGCAAAAAGTTACCGAAAATTCGATCCTGCAAACGAAGCCAATGTGAACATTTAAATGATATGTTATTCAACACATAATAATTGTCATAGGTTGTACTTTGGAATAAAAAAAGTTTTGCTTCTACGTCAAATATTTTGTAGGTATTGTGGCGTTCTACGGGGTTCTGGATTTGTTGATTAACAAAACACAGCTTTCCAAACTACTAATTTATTATTACCAACTATTTTCCAACACCAGTGTCAACAAAAATATCTCTTCTCTATTATTAAATGTCCATAGAACTATATTCCACTATCGCCTTCTATGATCGCTTCCTATAGACCAACACTTACTGTTAACTCGCTTTATACTCTATAATCACTTTCACACCACCTTATTCAATACTGAACTAACTTACTCTGCACACCGCTCGTCTATTTATATCTGTCTATAGAGATTCTAGACGTTCTACACTATTCTACACTACTCTACACCTGTCACTTCTGGTCTATTCTAGAAATGTCATTCCAGAGTGTTCGCTGTGACAGTATTTTATTTAACTCAAAAAAATATCGTGCTTATTGGGAAACCCTTTACTTAAGAAAGTCGGCAAATGGTGGTTTCGTGGTAGATACAAATTGTGCTTGACGATGTTATTTTAAATCCTTGCCTGTTTAGCCTGTCACCTGTGACAATAATGTTTTAAAATGCGATAACAAAAGATGTACGCCACACCGTACTTAAAACTCTCGGTACAAATCCTAACAGCAAGTATTTGTACAAAATATTCTTGTCGTATGTTAGTCAAACTATTCCAGTCGGATGCTAGTCAAATGTGTGTTTTTTATAATCAATAACCAAAAAGCAGAATCACTTCAAACCCACAAAATAATAACAGAGTTATGCGCTAGATATGTATTTCGACAACGAAGTTGTCTTCATCAGTAGTTGACGCTAAACTAACTGTATGGACAAAATTATCCTATTAATAGACCTAAACTACCTACACTACAAATGATGTAATACCGATGATGCATTACCGGATGATGCAACAGTGGATGATGAAACAGCGGTGATGCAAAACGGGATGATGAAATAGCGGATAATGCAACACCGGATGACGTAATACCCGGTGACGTAATCCAAGGACTATTGTTGTGTCAGTGGATACGACTAACCGGTTGTTGTGTCGATTTCGAAACTTTCCAAAGCATCTAACTTGCGATAATCCGGGGTTACATTCAGTAATTTAACATGGCTATTATTGCCTACCTTATGTCCAGAGTCAATTATATGTTGGGTAACGCTGGATTTTTCTGCTCTATTGAATCTGAAATGAGCTATGGGCTCGCTGTTTGTATTTTGTTGCTATTGATCTCCGCGTTTGACTAATATAGATTTTTTGGCAATTATTACAAGATATTTGATAAATGCCCGATTTTTGTCAGAAGTCAATAATTTTTGGTCCACCCAAAATGCTCTTCACATTATCAACTTTATAAGCAACTCTGAAGTTATTATCTTTGATTATCAACTTTATAAGCAACTTTGAAGTTTGTAACGATTACGTTTCGTTACTGCATTAATTATTCAAAATAAACCCGTAAGAGACTTAATTAATAGCCGACCATCCAATATCTGTAAGGCAATTCATGTTTTGATTTGAAAATTATTTGATGAAAAGTCGCTAAATCTTCAATTACCGTAAACACCTTTACTGCATTTCTAATTTGTACTTTAAAATTCATCATATGTTTGCCATTTAAAACTACCTCACACTATTACTGAACAAATATTTCCAGAAACGAAATAGGCATTTAAATATACGTTAGAAATATTCGAGAACAAAATATTGTGATCTGGAATTTTCCGTAATCGGTGATGTCACCAAGAACGGTTTGAAAACGTTTGCGTGCAGGGAGAAAATTGGCTGCAACGCGGCCGAGTGAGGTCTCGTTTTATCTCATCCGAATAACGGAGGCTAGAAAGAGCTGGCGCACAGCCAGTAATGGTAAGAATAAAAAATGTTGCGTGCAGGCAGAAAAACATTTGCCGAACCGGAGACATGAGGAGAGTGTCTGCTGGGCCTTCTGAGTGTGAACACCGTCAGCTCCGGTGGCTATTAAATTATCTTAAAACGAAGTTGTAATGTGCTTTCTGTTATCTGTACTACCTAATGACATTGTCAGTGATTATTTAAAGTAACATAAATGATTTTCGAGTTTAAATAAACATAGCATTCAGCCTAAAAACGGGATCTAAGTTGTGTTTCTCTGTTTCGAATTGTTGATTTCTTGTCGTGATCACAAAGAATTCCTGATTATTATCGTACCTTAAGTCAATTGGTAGTTAATTTTACTGAAGCAAATGCACGTTTCAACTGCGATTCGCAAAGTTTCCATCAAGCGAATTCGGAACATCGACATAGGTGTCCAATGGTCACGTAATATTTGGAGCAGTAACACCCACAGGCCCAATAATCTCTGATGGGAAGTCCCAGTCGTTTTCCCCAAATTTTTCCGCTCTTGTTGGAGTCTGGAATATGTGTCAGGCACTCAGGGTCATCAGGTAAAACTTAGTACCGGAGGACTGGTGAGTCCGAACAAATCTTTTTTCTGAATCAGCAGAATTCGCATGCCGAAATCTAACATCTGAAGTTTTAATAACCTGAACTTACAAAATCACGATATCAAGTTTGAGCTTAAACACAATGTCAGAGAGGTGCTGTCAGCACAACTATATATTTCCTGTTTAATCTCTAAGATTTTGTCAATTTTCTTTGTAAATTTAAACACAGTTTTTATTAATTTATTTTATATTGTAATTAACAAATTTTGTCTGTAAAATATCTAATATATATATATATATATATATATATATATATATATATATATATATATATATATATATATATATATATATATATATATATATATATATATATATTCTCTTTAATATATCTTTGTTTTCATAATTAATATATAAATTTCACGTAGGCAAATACTAATAGATTTTCTTTCTTTTGAGCCTTACTCAAGAACTGGCCAGTAGTTCACTTGAAAACCTAGTAATTGATTGCCAAACGTCAAATGGTTTACCTAATCATTTGTGTTTATTTTTGAGCGACACCCTAAGTAATTAACAGTAACATTTTTCTAATATGCAACTATTTTTATATTGTTTTGACACATGTATGTAAATTAATAATTTCTTGCTCTTGAAATCCTTGCTATTTATCTGATTGTTATTTGTGTATATTCGAGGTTACCCCACTGAAGTAACTTGAAATTTGGCTAGACTATATTGATCCTACAGGCTTTCAGTGTGGTATTAAAGGAATTGCATTACATAATAGTATTTATACCTTTATAGAATACAACTAAATTTGAGAGAATATGCCACAAAATCACACTCACTTGCACTTACAAAAAACCACAACTGAAAGTCTTCGATCAGACCTTTTGACCCTTTCCTTGTTTGGTTGCTCTCTGCTCTGCTCCACAGACTTGATTTTGACTTCTAAAGCCATTTCCATATCCCGATGTTTGTCACTAACAACTTGGATATTCTGACTGTGAAAGCATACTTTGGCAAAGTGATTGCGTATCTGATAAATTGAATGACACTATTGAACAACACAATTTTTTAGTTGTATATTATACAATTTTATGTGTACCTAATTCGTAAGATAATTCAGTCCCAAGCAGAATTTGCGAACCCTTCGTCGGTATCAACTACAAGAGATGCATTAAAACGTGTTTCTTTGCTGGGTGCGTTTTAGTTCTTGATAACTTGACATAATGTTTTAGTTGCTTCTGTACTCTGTATCTATTATGTTTGTAATTACACACTGTTCTCCGTGTTCACGTCACGTCTTGATTTAATTATGTTACAATATAACCTTACACAACACTGCCCTCGCATCATTCATGTTGACATTAATTTACATTTACGTCTATCAGCCATCTTCCCTTCGGTATGGACATGCGCTCTATGCCTAAAGAATGGAGGTGCCTAAATATACAATTTTTGGATGTGTATAACATAGAACACGCGACAGAATCAAACATGCAAAATAGTTCCTATTATAATTCTCACCACTATACCATAATCATCATCTATCTTTTTCATTAAATTTTAAAGTTATATAAGGACATCTCAAGCACACTCTGAACGAATATTCTGAATAATGATCTATTCAATTTTTTTTAGAATATGATTGAATGAATGTACTCAGAATATTCAAGATGCAGTTTAAAGTTATTAGAACATGTTGAAACAATAATCCTGAAAAAAATAATGTTCTCATATTTTGAGAACATTCTGAGAATATTTTGTGCTATATCGGTTATTGCTTTAAGATGGTTGTGGCGGTGGTTCCGACCGCAGTGTTTCCGTCAACACTACTCTATGTTTCTGCATAAATACTCTTGACAGTTAAACGTTGCGTTACGTTAAGCGACAGCCAGCTGTCAAGAACTACAGCATATAAGAGACACCAGGCGATCTCTCTCGCTCTCCTCTCTACCAACCGCCACAGTGAAGACACATCCTCAACGCTCGGTCAGTTATCTACTATGTACTCGTGTACTGTTGTAATTGTTATTATATCATAAAGTGTATTATAGTTAAATGTATCATATAGTTTATTCAGTTAGTGAAGTAATAAAGTTATATTAAATGTTTACGTAAGGATTTAATATCAACAAGTGCAATTAACATTCATAATGGCCTTTTTCTATTAAGCTGAATTAACCGATATCTTATTATTTTATGGTGAAGCAAGACAAAATGGAAGAGAAGCGGCGACAATTTATCGTGACAGGTATCCCGAACGAATAACACCCAGCAAAAATATTTTTGTCAGTATATGCATTGTCAGTATATGCAGGCAATTAAGGATAACATGTACCTTAAAACCTTTGAAATCCAATTCTGGACGCAGAAGACACCGCGCGGAACTGTTCAAGTTGAAGTCAGGTCTCAATGCAGTGGAATGTAACCCCACTACAAGTACTAGAATCATTTCTAACGAATCAAGAATTATCTTCGCATTGTCTATACACAGAATCTGGCAAGAGCAACAATTAAAACCATGCTACTACACACACAAGAACTTTTACCAAGCGATCATGTGCATAAATAAGAAATTTGTCAGCGGTTTTTAAATAAGTGGGAAAACGAGCAAAATTTCTTTCCTTGTGTTCTTTTTACAGACGAAGTATCATTTACAAAAAAGAAAATTATAAATTTCCATAACTTGCATAACTGGTCTGAGGAAAATCCCTATTTAGTAAGAGTGGCAAACTCGCACTAGCAATTTTCTGTAGATATTTAGGCTGGTATTATTGGAAACGATTCTGCCACATAGACTGAATCATGTGTCATATTTAAATTTTCTGATGAATAATCTGCCGGAAACTATTATCTGTGTTAGTGGGAAATAGAATGTGGTTCCAACGCGATGGTGCACCAGCGCATTTTCCGGTTGATGTTAGGTACCCTCTCGGAAACATACGGTCATCGATGGATTGGTCGTGGTGGTCTCTTGCTAAATCTATTGGGAATAATTTCTGCAAAAGCATGTTCCCACCTCTTGTCTCAGGGGATGAAATTTCTACCGCCCTGGGCAAGGCTAAACTTTTTGCTTCGTTGTTCGCCGGCAATTCTACTCTCAACCCACCTCCAAATGTTCAACCACCAACAGTCCCTAATGTCGCGCATAAAATGACGGATATCATTTTCAAAACTAAAAAGGTACGAAAGATGCTCTCTTCTCTTAATACCAGGAAAGCCTCTGGCCTTGACGAGATCCCAGCAATTGTTCTCAAAAAATGCGCACCAGAGCTTGCTCCTATCCTGACTCGTCTGTTTCAGATATCTTATAATAAATGCATATTCCCTAGTAACTGGAAAACTGCTCGAGTACAACCCATCCCCAAGAAAGGATTCAAAGCGCTTCCTAGCAACTACAGGCCTATTTCTCTCCTTTCAGTCGTCCCTGAAGTGATGGAAAAGTATATAAATACCGAATTACTAAAATTTCTCGAAAAACACAGTCTAATCCACGACAGGCAGTATGGATTCCGTCAGCACAGATCGACTGCCGACCTCCTTTCCTTTGTCACCCATTCTTGGAACAAGTCTATGGAACAACACGGTGAATCCCAGATTGTTGCTCTAGACATATCCAAAGCATTCGACCAGGTCTGGCACGCAGCGCTGCTTAATAAACTTCCGGCCTATGGCCTACCACCAAAACTGGGTACCTGGACAGCAAATTTCCTCTCCAACAGGAGCATATCTGTTGTTGTGGATGGCCATTCCTCTAAACTGTATCCAATTAATGCAGGAGTTCCTCAAGGTTCAGCTTTACCCCTACTTTGTTTCTTCTCCATATCAATGACCTCCTCTCTAGCACATCCAACCCAGTTCACAGCTACGCGGACGACAGCACCCTCCATTCAAATATACAATATTCTAAGCCTGTCTCTTTATCCCAATTAGATGAGGATCGCAGACTCATGGAAGGTTCTGTCTCCGTGGATCTCCAAAAAATATTAGACTGGGGAAGTAGAAATCTTGTACAATTCAACCCCACCAAAACTAAGTCTTGCTTTCTTTCTCACAAGAGATACACCAGCCCTAGACCCATCACAATGAACAACCAAGTTATTCAAAGTAATGAGTCCTTTTCTCTTGTTCGCATTTCTGTGGATCGAAATCTTAATTGGCACCAACATGTCACATCAATTGCAGAAGCGGCTGCTAAGAAATTAGGTTTCCTCTTCCGGGCTCGCAAATACTTTTCACCAGCTAATCTCTATACCTTATATACTTCACAAATAAGGCCAAACCTTGAATACTGCTCCCACATCTGGGGTGCCGCTGCCGCTTCTACACTCGCTATCCTGGACTCCATTCAAAAGAGAGCTATACGTCTCATCGGTGACCCTACCCCCACCCAAAGGCTGCCATCCCTTGCCCGCCGACGTGCCGTTGGTGACCTCTCTCTCTTTTATAGATATCTGCACGGGCACTGCTCAGAGGAGTTCTCCTACATAGTTCCCCCACCTGTTTCCCCCAACAGATCTACCAGGGGAACAGAGCGAATGCACCCTTTTACTGTCTAGGTCACCAGACTTAGAACATCTTGTTATACCCGCTCTTTCGTCCCGAGGACTTCCAAGTTGTGGAATTCCTTGCCGGCACATGTTTTTCCTTCTCCTCCGAACCTCCAAACCTTCAAGTCCAGAATTAACAAGCTGCCTCTTTCCTCCTTGTCAACACCCACGGTACGATAGTATTTAGGCTGTAAGCCCTCGTGATGTGTTGTTGAAATAATAATACAAAAAAAGTAGCATAATGGCCACCAATATAGCCTGATTTGAATCCTTTAGATTTTTTAATCTATGGGGTACATAATAGGGCTTGATTACAAGACACCAGTACTAACATTTGAATAATTTTTACTACGCATAGACCTAGCATTTGTAAGAAATCAGTAAAATCCTCCCATTTGTGCCAGGGTAAGAAGATCTTTGCATCGACGATTGCGGGTTTCTAACGAAGCTGCAGGTTTCTAACGAAGCTGCAGGTGGCCATTTTCAACTCTTGCTGTGATTTTACCTAGGTACTTTTACTTACTAAATAGTATAGAGACGTTAAAAATGTTAAAAAAATTCAATACCCTACATAACGCAACATAATTGCATTTATCCCATAAAAGAGATGAAAATCGAAGCTGTCCATACGTTTTAGCAGTAAAACAAGTACTAGTTTTTGACATTTACCCTCCAGATTTCATACGGATTGCGACAGTCGTTCTGGAGAAAAGAATAAACAAACAAAAATTCTTTAACACTCTATGTAGCTACGAAACGAAGCCAAATCGAACCTATCTTGATATGAAAAAACGTCTTCATTTTACATGAGGAATCTATAACTACGAGCGATGGTACATGTTTTTTTAAAACATTCTGTATATATTGTGTCTGAAAATGTCCTAGAAGCTAGACGCCTCTTTTAGAGAATACAAGAACTTGAAAAACCAGAGTTACAGCATATAAGACGTAGGTATTATTTTCTAATTTCACCAAGGTAATAAAAATGAAATACATAAAACTATTTTAACGAGCGTATAGTTTTAAAACAATAACCCGTGAATTAACTTTGCAACGCTCTCTAAATTTTATGAAAATATAACTGACCACAAATTGAGACTTTACTGTAGCAAAATCACAGCATTAGAAACAATTTATGCTGTAGTAAAATTATGTGTGAAACATTACTCACTACTACCAAAACCACAGATATAAGTATAAGTAGGTACCTACATAATTAAATGAAAATATTTGAATAATTTAAATCTAACAAATTAGTTGATTTGTCATATTAGGCATCAAGATTTTATGCAAAGAATCTCATGACAATCAGTGAAATGTTATCATCTACATTTTATGTTGATTTTGTATAAAAATTTTGGTTACAAAATAAAGGTACATAAATTAATAAGTACACTTGGAGAATACCCAAATCACCACAACACATATTTCAGAGACCTTACGATCGTTTCATTGACAAAGTCAACATCTTCAGAGGAAGAAAAATTCTAACATAAAAAAACTAGATCCCGTATATTTATATCGCGTCAAGGTAAACGAACTAGTCCGAAGTAAAGTTGTCGTCCAAGAACGATCGTTTGTTTATTGCGCATTGAAACAGGTTGGAGACCTGCTTTGATGTTTTGGTCGACAAATTTATGACCCTTATCTGATATAGGTATCGAATGGACCAGAGTTCTTTGAAGAAACGGCACGTTTCTTTTCGATCTAGAAATTTACTATGCGGATATTGGTTCATGTCGATAAAGACATCTGGTGAGATAAACATCATAAACTCAACTCATCTCTTTTAAAAATAGAAAACTAAAAACCCAGATGTCTGTCAAAGGAAAAATAGTTCAACTAAAATACTACTTAAAAACTATATTTATATTGATTTTAATTCTACGTGAAAAATATTTATATTGACTACATATTAGGGATGGGCACCTAACATCGATGTTTTTGGAATATCGATGTTTTCCATTGAACATCGATGTTTAAAACATCGATGTTGTAATTTCGATGTTATATTTTTAACATCGATGTTACTTGTAATCATCGAAACATCGTTACGTATCCCACAAATCCTGTTGCAAATGCATATCGTTTGCAAATTAAAAAAATTGTCTTGCTATTGTTTGACGACATATATATGGACAGATATGCAATGTAGAAGTTTTATTGGTGTTACCATGCACTTTGAAGATAACAATTCCATAAATTCTGTTGACTTAGGTGTATATCTTTTAGATGAACGGCATACAGCCGAATACATTTCAGGAGTGTTAAAACGTATATGTGAGGAATGGGGTATCCTAGAAACTAAAGTTACTACTGTTGTTACGGATGGAGCGGCCAATATGACAAAAGCTATTTAGGAAACGTTTTCCAAAAAAAGGCACATTCATTGCTTCGCTCATGAAATAAATTTAGTTACTGACAGAGCTATAAAATCTATTTCGGAATTATGATCAGATATCTAAATTAAAACAATTGTAACGTGGTTCAGGCATTCAGTAGTAGCTGCTGATGAATTACGGAAGGCATAAACAAGCGACCATAAACTTGAAAAAAAAATTATACAAGAGGTGTCCACCCGCTGGAATTCCACATACTACATGATTAATCGTTTTCTTGAACTGCGGGAATACATAAATACCATAGTGAACAGACATCCTTCTGCCCCCACAATGGTTACAGCCAAGGAAGTTTTTGAACTGAATAAAATCATTGAACTTCTAAAGACGTTAGAAGCAGTAACAACAGAAATTTGTGGTCAAAAGTATATTAGTTCGAGTCTTGTAATCCCTCTCACGTATAATTTGGAAAAAGAAGTTTCACACATTGAATGTGATGTAAACGACACCTTAGGTATTTAACTAAAAGAAGCACTTCTCCAAGAATGTAGGAAACGATTTTCTGCTGTTGAACAAGTCCAACAATTAGCCGTGGCAATCTTGTTGGATCCGAGGTTCAAAAAGATTTATTTTAAGAGTCCTCATAATGTTGCAGCAGCAGTTAATCTAATACAACAGTTATCACTGTTAGCAGAAACGCAAGGAGATGATGACCACAATCGCGAAATAATAGAAAGTGAAACGACAAATAATAAACAGGACACGGGTAAGTAGGCTAGATTGTCACAATGATGTTTGGTAAAAATTTTAACATAATTATAGTTACTCCAAAGGGCAATATATGGGCGCATCATTCTCAGTTAGTTCAAAAGAGTGCTTCACAAGAGAAAGAACAATTAAGCGAAATGTCTTTGTATTTAAAGAATCCTCTAATTAATCTTACCGAGAATCCACTGAAATGGTGGTCAGATAATAAAAATGTATGTCCCCATTTATACCCTGTCGCGAAAAAATTCTTGTCCATAGTGGCGACTTCTGCACCGGCAGATTTTTTTTTAAAAGCTGGACAGACAGCCACGCAAGAAAGAAACCGTTTAAGTGGAGAACACTTCGACAAAATATGATTCCTTCAGTCCATTGACAGAGATTACTGGAGTATATAAAACTGTATGGTGAGATTATCAGTATTATCACTAATATTGGTGAATTATATTATATATATATATATATATATATATATATATATATATATATATATATATATATATATATATATATATATATATATATATATAAACAGGGTTATTAACAGTTTAGAATTAAATTTGTAGTTTACTTTTTATTATTAAAGTCATTAGAAGTTAAGTTTTTCTATTTTTGTTTTACACATTCTTTCTTATTTTATTGCAGTACAATAAACATTTATTTATTTTTGTTACCACTTATTTTTTGTATTACTTGCACCTGCCATAATCTGCATCGGAATATGTTTCCATTTTCTAATGCCTACAAAACTACAAACTATTTTTTTTTCTCGAAAGAACATCGAATTATAGAATTGGTAAATTCACAATTATTTTGAAAACATCGATGTTTCCCAACATCGATGTTTTCCAGCCGATGTTTTTCCTACCATCGATAGTAGGTTTCGATGTTAAACATCGATGTTAACATCGATGTTTTAAGAAATGTGCCCATTCCTACTACATATATACAAAAAACCGAAGCAGTATTTAAATCAAGACAAACATAGTGATTAATATATGTATAGACCGGTCGAGTTATTGACAATAATTTACTGTTCTACCAGACAAATTAGGAGTATTTAAGCGGTCAAATGCAAAGAGAAAGCAAAGAGCTAGAAATTACAGGTGCCGCACGATTTAATGAAGTTTTGTTCTTAATAGACCTTAATATAAAAATACTTTCTAATGAATCAAGCATAGTTTGATGTCTGACATTTTTGACAAGTTTCAAATTTTCTTTGTCAATGTGATGGTTATTATCCCATATATGTTGTGCCACACATGATTTGTCCACCGTACCATATCGTAACTGTGCGAGATGTTCACGAAATCTGGTGGCTATGTTTCTCCTAGTTTGGCCCACGTATTTAAGATCACAATCTTTGCAACTAATCTCATAAATTTCAGACATTTCAGTGACTTTGTCTTTGTCTTTCGTATTACCCAACAAATTTTTTAAATTACTTTTCGTCGAAAACGTCAAATGTAAATCGGCTTTCTTAAAAATACTTTCCAAACCCTTTGTGAAATGCGCAATAGACAAACGATCGTTCTTGGACGACAACTTTACTTCGGACTAGTTCGTTTACCTTGACGCGATATAAATATACGGGATCTAGTTTTTTTATGTTAGAATTTTTCTTCCTCTGAAGATGTTGACTTTGTCAATGAAACGATCGTACGGTCTCTGAAATATGTGTTGTGGTGATTTGGGTGTTCTCCAAGTGTACTTATTAGTGCTCATCACAGGTTCCAGTTTTCACATAGTTCATAAATTACGTAAAGCCTGATTTGATTTATGTCCTTTTCGCCTGGCTCCTCATAAACCAGGTGTATGCAACCAGCATATCAATGAGCCGATCAATAGAAGCTCAGAAAAATGTCAACAGAGGCCGCTGTCATTCAACAAACTGAACAGCGCAGATTCGACACTTTTGCAGCGGCTGATCTTGATTTCGTATGCTCGGTCCCCTCTCCTGGGCTTCAGTTCGTTCGTCAATGATGATGTCGATGTCAAGAACTGTCAGTGTGTGTAGATCGCGTTACCTGCAATCTAATAATCTGTAAATAATTAAAACTTTTGGTGTACTTTCTGTGTTAGATTTAAAAAGTGTTGACAATATTATAATGCATCATTGTGATTGTTGATTATGGTATCTACTATTAACTGTAGGGCAGCCTAGAAACTGTGTCATTAGTGGAAACAACGGTAAGTTTATTTTATGTACACTAATGCAGGCAGTAGCCGTTTGTAGACATAGGAAATGCTCCGTCTATTTCTTCACTTTGGCCGGGTTTGTTTTGAAATATCACGGTTTCTTGATGTTTCACATTGTGGTTTAATTACGTCTAACGTCTGTAGGGCGTGTTATGTTACAAAAATACTATTTTTCACAACATCTACCACAAAAATTGATGAAACGTTTGTGTATAATAACTGTTTACAGTTTATAGGGTATTTTAAAATGCGGTAGGTATCAAGTAGGCTGGTGCTATCACTTGACAGAAGCGTTCCTTTTAAAGTTCCGTTTATTGATATTTTTTCAAACCTTGAAACTTAAAGGTTATTTCAATTTTTTTATCATTAACTAAGCAGATAATCATGTGTTGGCTTAAAATAAGAATGTGTAGGCATGTTAAATAAGTCTGGTCTATGAGAAATTAGAATATCTATAGTCGGAGTTAAATATAAAGTCAGCCTATTACCAGTTGCAAGTGAACGGTGTTTTAAAATTCATAGATACCTAAATACCTAATTAAATATTAATTCAATATACAAGGTGTATTTGGTAAATTAGATTAGTGCAGTATAACATTCACCTGTAACGAAAATAAAGTTATAGAACTAAACAATTTAGCTGTAATAAATGCAACCCCACCAAGGCAGATTGTGCTCAGTCACTTTCCAGGGGGAACTAAACAACTTAACTGTAATAAATAACCCTACCAGGGCAAATTGTACTTTCCAGAGGGTAACCTAAAACCAAAGAGGTTGTAAGGGATAGAGGTAACAAAGGTGCAGTTTTGCAATACAAGAAGCCTGTACACTTTTCCTAACTGGGCGGAGTTCGGTGACTTGAGTGGGAGAAACGTCAGGGACGTATTTAGGAATTTTTAGTTTGGTTAGAAATAAAACTGAAATTATTCAATCATTGAAATGTAATGCTTATTCATGAATTTCTTAAGCTTTTGTATAAATAGGTAACCTAAAAAGGTTCGGAACGCAGCAAGTGCGTTATGATAGTGAATTTTCATAACAATATTAAATAATATATTTATATAAGCTGTAAGATTTAGCCTTATATTAAAAGTTATGAAAATTAATTTATTTAATTAGGAACAGTAAAACAAGGTAAAGAAGGACAAGCAAAAACATGATCTATGACATATATTTATAGAGTAATTTGGGTACAAAACTCAAACAAAGCAATTGATAAACAGGAAATATACTCTAGAAAAATACACTAGAAAGCTGAAAAAAAAATCCTTTGGTTGATGCATTGAGGGTGATTGTATGCATGCAGGAGAAGAACCCCCAGGAGGAAGAGGGTTTCTGCTCCTCACCCAAAAATTCGGGGGGTTCTCCTTCCCCTTGTGCATGCATACAACTACCTTCAAAGCATAAAGCACAAGAAAAATTTCTTGGGAGCAACCCACAAGAAGGTTGCTGGACCTGGGCGAATATGGGGTAGACAGGGTTTAAAGGAGGTATTGCTGTAAAATGTGAAAAACGCATGTTTTCAAAGTCCCTTAATTTTCTTGGGGGTTGTTTGCCAGAAAATTTGTCTTGTGGCCGAGGAAGGTTCTAAGCATGTTGCTGGAAAAAAATATCTAAAACCCTCATGCAGTCAACTGCAAATTTACCGAAATTACATTCTACTTCGTCGCCTATAATGTCTTTTTCAGATAATGTAGAATACAGAGCTAAATTAAATAGGTTCACTTGCATTTTCATTTCTTTTTTATTTTTATATTACATTTATAAGCACAATATGCGTATAATTAAGGAAACCCTTAATTAACATTGCAGCAACACAAACTTGAAAAGTGGAGAAATTATTTACAGTATGTTAACAGTTATAAACTTGATATCATCATGTTACAGTAGTATTCTGATAATAAAAAATTACATCTAACTGTATGCACACAACAGCTGGTGTGTTACGAGATGTGATGAAACGCCAAACTGACTGTACCACAGCATTAGCATAATATTATTATGCTGCCACATTATCATATCTCTCTAGTAATGGTATCATGTCAAAAACCTACACTAGAGGCTAAATTTCCAATTTCTTCTTTGTTTATGGTGTCTGTTTCTACTGTCCTAAATTTCCAATTTGATATTGACAATAAATAACACTACCACACAATGACAAATGACAGCTGAGCTTCAGCACAGACGCAGTCTAACAAAGTTGTCGGATAGAGTAAATTATGATCGGAGGGATACCTAAGTTAAAAATCATGAGAAATGGGTAATTCGAAATTTGCAGGTATTAAATACAGTATTTTTTAACTGACTGATAAAATTAAATTTTATAAAATGTTTTCTTTATTATCAGAAGTTGTAAAAATTTCATATGTTTATACATGAAAGGTTTAACTACATGAAATTTCTGAAGATCGGGCAACCCCGGTCAGCAACATCTTGACATCTGGCAATGGTTGTAACTTCCATTGTTTAGATTTTATCTACAATTTATTTAAATAGCATAACAGTACAGGTAGCTGTATTGCTCTGCCTCTGTCCAACATTGTAGATATTGCATTACAGAATTTGAAGTGATGTCGAGGATTATTTTATTATTAATTTCGAATAACTTCATTTTTCTTTGATCAAAAAAACTTGAAAATTGGTACACAACCACATCTCAGTATGTTCTTTTAAGTTGTAAATTTTCGTTCCAATCACTTAAACAATTTGAAAGCTATTGCGTTTAAAAAAATATATTTAATTTTTTGTTAGGAAAAACTATGCGTTAAGATCTGATGAACGAACTCATCCAAGCCATTAGCAAAATAAGCGTAATTCCAAAATTTTCTCCAAATCAGTGAAATATTTTTTGGGTTATTGGTTGGATAAATTGTTGGATGAATATATTGGATAAAGTTGTATATTCAAAAGGTTGGATAAATAATAATAGCTTTTATTTCAACAACAGAAGAAAATACAAAATAAAGTACATTGTACTGTTTACAAATTAATGTTAACATTCCTTGTCTTTTTTAAAGAAATAGAGATTAATTTCATTGATTGCTGTTGCCCTTACTTCGTGAAACTGGTCCATACTTCATACAGACTTGGAGACTACTTCTCTGGCTTCACTGTTGGTTTTCGTTTTTGTAGGTGAAGGACGTAGCCAGCGCGTAAGCTAACTGAAGCAAGTGGCCCTTCTGAATTCTAGATGTTCTTCAACGTCTCTGTTACTGGTTTTGCTGCTTGATAGTATCCTCAGACAGAAAAAAATTGAATTAATACGAAATCATGACAATTACAAATAAAGATCTGTTGCTATTTTATGATGTTATAATCAAAAAAATCTTTAAAAGTGAAAATAAAGTAAAACAAATATGACGGATGACGCCTTTAAAATGTCTACGTGATGTATATCAATATTTAACATAAAGATAGAAGAAACCTATAACAGTAATAACTATAATAACAATTACAACAATAAAATAACTAAACAAACACATTAATAAAGCAGACTATACAATGAAAATATCGACACACATCATGTCTTATAACAACTTTTTGGAAAAAATAGTTAGATTTATGTTGTCTGATTTATTTAATTAGGAAGAAGAATATCTTAGAAATCCTAAATATTGTCGTGTATATGCTTTTTTACTTCTAAAGCTTAAAACAAGTCTAGTTTACACTTGTCATGACAAAAATGTTGTGGTTTTATGCCGTTATTTACTGTGGGTCTATGTTGGGTATCAATAATATGTTTTGCAAATGTAGATTTGTCAGCATGGTTATTTCTAAATGCAAAAATATGTTCTTTGTATTGGGTGTTAAAATTTCTAGAAGTTTGATCGATGTAGATTGCGTTACGTGTGCATTTCACAAATTTTGAATACCTATACAAATACAAAAGTAGCTTTTAAATCTTATAACATGACGCTTGATTTATTAGATTATTTCAAATAATTGATTGGAAGTATTATCACAGATGATGGTAAGTGTAGGAAAGGTCTGAAGAGGATCGCGATGGCAAAACAAGCATTCAATAACCACAGTACTGTTCTCACTAATAAACATTTTAACCTGTACATGAGGAACAAATGCAAGTCGTACGTGTATGGAGTATGGTAATGTATGGGGCGGAAACTTGGGCTGTAGTTAAGCAGGATATGAAGAGAATATAAGCTTTTGAAATGTAGACAAGAAAAATTTCAAAGACAGTGCAGGTTGATAGAAAGACGCTTCAAAGTGTGCTAGGAGAGGTGAAAGAATAAAGAGGGTTGCTCAAAGAAATAGAGAGGAAGCTAAAATTTATTGGTCATATTATAAGACATAATAACTTTCCGATAACATTATTTGAAGGACATACGAGTACTTGAAATGTACACTGAATTATTGGCCCTTAAATAAGAGAAGTTTGTTATAAACAGCCCTTAAACTTCTACTTTTATCAAATAGATTTTTGTTATAATGATGTATTCTAATAGAAACATACATAGAAGATATTAGTTTAATTAGATGGCCATAATGACAAGTCAAAAGATTTTGTTCTCGAAAGTGAACTTCAAGTTTTTTAAATATGCTGTTTTGGTTTATTATAGTTTTTAATATTCGCATGTTTATTTCCTTTAAATTTATAATCACCGCAGATTCATTTAAGTATGTTTGAAGAACTTTTTCTGCAATAGTGCAAATAGATATTACATCGTCAGATGGGTATGTGAGGAGTTGACCTTTGTCTTTCTGATCTATAAACGATGTTAATAACACAGACCTCTCCCCAACAAGTTCACCCGCGCATTCTTCGCATCTCAGAGCTTTTGTTATTTTCCTTACTACATAGCCAGATATATATGTCACGACTTCTTTCTTAAACTCTGATATATTCATATCTAATATTTGAAGAACTGTGTCGTCGTCAAAATTATCTATTTGACTCATGTCTTCATCTGGTTCTTCAGATATTCGTTCTCGCCCACAAGTTTTATTTATTACCTCAATGGGTGACAGAATAGGAATTGCTTCCAAAGGGATACAATTTCCTTTAAATGAATCTTTTAATTCAAGATGCACCATCATCCTTTTATATGCACTTTTAAATTGCTTTGCTGATGGGTTATTGTTATAGCCTCCCATGGATCTAATTTGCCCAAAAAAAAGCTCAATATGATCCTGACTGATTTTGTAAGTGGGAAAATACAGCAAAAAATTATTGTCGGCAATTAAAGTTTTATAAACAAATTGCAAACTTTGTATGCAAAATAAAAAGCCAATTATACCCATTTTTCTACCACTCTCACACAGAAGCGGTCCATCAATTATCCTAAGTGACGTTAAATATTGTGATAGCTCTTTTAAAAATACATTAATGTTTTCAAAATTTTCTGCGTTTATTGCTTTCTTAAAATCTGAATTGTTTAAATTTCTAGAATTAAGAATGTCAAATAAATTGTTTATAAGTCGGATAAATTTCACAGTTCCCTCACATTCTTTGAACTCCTCAAGATGTAAAACTTCATTGCAATATTCCAAAGAATGTGCCACTGAGTGGCTAAAAAGTTGTGTGGCTAATTTAACCTTCATTTTTTGGTTTGTATAAAATATATGCGATTTTCTTAATTTATTTGCCAAATGAACGCCCTCCTGATCCTGTAACTCATTTAATTTTACTAAATAATCCCACTTTATATTTTCCCCATTCTCATCAATTATTAATTTTTTATCGCCTAATGTGTTTCTTATCAGTTTGATCATATGACATGGATCAAAAAAGACTGCAATTTTTCTACCTGAACTAGGATCAACAAACGTAGAGTTAATGTTCCTCCAATTCAAATCGCAGCCAAGTTCTTTTGCTAACGTTAGGTTATTTGTTGCCTCATCAAAAGTTATTGAGACCACGTATATGCCCGACTCATTTAGTAGCGTTAAACACTGTAATACCAAATTTTGTTTTTGTGTACCCCTTAAAGAGTCGATTAAAAAATATCCAAGAGGAAGCTTCCATGATTGATTAATGCTAACAAGCATAAAAACAAGAGCTTCTTTGGCTACAGGGTTACAATCGGTCTCAAGATTTATACCAAAATCTACAAACCCATAATATTTTACCCCATCCCATTCTATATGTTGGCGAATTGCCATCTCATCTATGACTAAAGAACATATAAGTTTTCCATTTGTGCTTTCTGATTTTGACTTTAATAAGTTGAACACCTCTGACGTAAAACCAGCTTCCCCATTAACGCTTTGATACCATCTAGATATAGTTTTTGGATGAGGAAGAGCCGAGTTAAATGTGTTTCTGACAAAACTGTAAGCTTTGGGAGAGTAATAATGCAGCGTAAGAGAAAAAGCTTTAAGTTGATTTTCATACTTATGTTTACGACCTAATTGTCTTTGTAAAAATTCTTCATTAGGTCCTATTTGCATTAATGTTTCTAATGTTTCGTCGGTTACTTTACCTTTTAGTTGTTTGATTATATTCGCAAGGGTTGCTGTTCTCTTCTTATAATGATGAACACTACTGCTGAGCCGTTTAATTTTTTTTCGTGCATCGAATAACTGCTTCTTCAGTTTACGTTTGCGCGGTGTAACAACCTATAAAAAATGTTCAGTGATAAACCATTTATTTTCTCAAGTAAAATGAATATATAAACAAAATTTCCAACAACACATTTTGGTTAATAGTGGTTGAGATAAATTGCAAAACAGTTGTTTCTAACTTATTTAATCATGGACTATACAAACTTAAACACCATATAAAATGTGATGGAATAACATATTAGGTTTTTTAAAATTATACTGATTTCATAAACGGCAAAAACTGAATTTAACTCACCATGTCCTTCAAAGTGGGTGGCATTGAAGGTGTTTTCATTTCATCAAATCCTAAACTACTAAACGATCTTTGCGGTACCTCTACAACAGTTTTCTCTTCATAAAAACCAGCACTTGTTGATGGCCGAGAATAATCCATTACAGGTACATTGCTACCAGACCAAGTACTAGTTGACAGGTCAGCTGCAAATGGCACATTGATAGCAGTTATATCAGTCATTGGCTGCTCGCCAAAAACGACTTGTGTTGATGGCTTGTTTGTTACCTGCATAAATAAATTTGAAACGAATACCATTAATGTAAATTTGCAGGGCTAATTAAATTACGATAAATATCATAACAATATATTACGTGAATGTAATTAGTAGCATAGTTACTAGAGATGAGCGATATATAGCTACCGGTGATTTAATCGCTTCTATTAAAAGATCGCTGTTAGTAGCTGTTATTAAAACACAAAACAACAGCGATTGTGAAAACCGAGATTTACACAAATCATTAGAGTAATTATTTCTATGAAATTCATCTTATACTAAAAACTCCATGACAAACAGCAATTGCTGTATTCATAATACACGCAATCGCAGTTTGTGCGAGCGAGTAGAAGTATCTGTATACTTTCCTTCTCGCCATTATTAGAATACAACATTTCTCCTTTTCTTATAGGTAGAAAACGAAAAACTCATGATACAAATAACGCGAGATATGATAATGAGACTATCTATTTTTAGAACCGTCACGCGCATGGCGTCATGTGGTGAGTCCAATGCAATAATAATATGCTGTCGTACAGTGGAGTTTGACGGTTCATCACAACCCCTTAACAAATTAGGTATTTTACTGATATTTGAGTGCATACAGTTGGAATTAACTTTTTAAGATCAGAATACTATACTATGATTATGTGACATGATGATCAAATCAAGTTTATGAATGTTAAGGCCCCCTGTAAATGTCTACGAACGTCTTCTCTACTTTTTAAGTTTGTGTATCACCAATGCTAATTCAGGGCTCCCCTTAATTATTATACTTCACTTGTGCATATATATATATATATATATATATATATATATATATATATATATATATATATATATATATATATATATATATATATTTATATATATATATGTAATATAAAAATGGAATGGAATGTAACTTCAACCACATTAAAGTGACGTATAGAAACTTTTTGATTGCGAATGACTTTGTGTTGAGTGTGTAGTTGGCCTTCTATAACGTTACTCACCATGTGATGTCATAGGAGGGGACGGGGCATATGCGCAATATCATATATCTTGTAAGTCATTATATCATGGAAAAACCTGCTGAATCTAGAATTAAAGCAGCACCGAACTGTAGCATATATATGCCTTCCAACTTTTTCATTATATTAAAATAAAAATAATATGTAGATTTCTCTCATCGTATATTCTTGTAATATGCTAATTTTATAGAACTTTTATTAATAGTAAAAATCTGAGTAGTTTTAAAATTAATATATAATTTAAAAGTTATCTGAAGATCATATTGTGGTTTCAATTAAGCGGTTAACACTAACACCTTGTAAGTGTTTAAAATAATAGCATACGCACATGCAGCATTGTAAATGGCTAAACCACAATCGCAGTAGCTGTTTAAAGTCCCTGTTATTTAAAAATAGCCATCACTGATATCAGTGCCATTGAAAAACCGCTGTTTGGCTATATATATATATATATATATATATATATATATATATATATATATATATATATATATATATATATATATATATATATATATATATGTATATATATATATATATATATATATATATATATATATATATATATATATATATATCACTAATAGTTACATAAATTAATAACCTTGATTCAGTACTTACCAATACAGGTATAGAACTTTTTTTTAAGTATACTGCAAAAGGTGATTTTTCTAAATCATAAGATTCCTCGGTAAAATGTAAATTGCACACATTTGAGTTCATAAAAATATCTTCATCGCTTAAATTTAATGCTCGTTTCCAAGCCTCGTATCTTTCACCAGCTTTGGGAAATCTGAAAATAATATCTCAAATTATCTACTTTATCAGTGACTGAACCTCTAGAAAGATGCAGTAATAGATAAAACAAAACTATTCTACTTTTTTTCTGCTTCTACTGGAACTACATAGGTAAATACATCTAATTCAAATAATAATTGCCAAACAAAATGCTTAATTTCATTACAAATATTCAATAAATAATGCATTATTAAGATTTTATTTCTTGAAAAAAAACACAATTGACAATAATAAATGCTAAAGATTTAACAAAAGCAATACAATGTGTAAATACGGACCTGTGAAAACCAATAAACATTTGGCGCCAAACAAGGAAACAGAAGACATGTAAACAACTTACCGAAATAAATGCACAGTTGCTTTATCCTTTTCATAATTGGCACTTTTATTGTACATACAGTTCTTCACAATACACCTTGGCATTTTTTAACTTTTACACTCTTAAAACACTGCTAAAAAACGGCAAAACACACAAGATAACCTCTAATCGCAAATCAACAAACACTTCAAATACTTGTTGACAGCTAACAATAACTTCAAGAGCGGTTGGGGGAACGAATCAAAACAAAACACATTAGCGCGTTATTCAAAATTTTGTTTGTGATTGGACGGTGACAGGAGTGGGAAATCGACAGGCTGCAAACTCGGCTTTGTTCCCTCTAACATATACAACCTCTTTGCCTAAAACTAAGAAATTAAGATCTATGATTGCCAAGGACATGCAAAACATTTTATCAAGAATTGAACACACGTTTTAGACTGAATACCTACCTACTATGTTTTATAAATTTTTCTATACAGTCGCTGATTCGTCAGTAGGCGACTTCATCAGACACAACAATTCAACTGTTGGCGTCTGGTTATCTCGCCAAGCTCCAACAGCTGAGTTAACCGCTCATCTGCTGTCTACCGTTGAATTGGCAGAGTTCACCAGGCGCCAACATTTGAATTGTTGTGTCAACATTTCTTGACATTAACAATTCAATTGCTGGTAACCGGTAAGTACACTTGGAGAATCCAAATCTCAACAACACATCTTTCAAAAACCTGACGATCGATTCACTAATAAAGTTAGCGTCATCAGAGGATAAAAACATTCTAAACAGTTTAGGATTTTTCATCCTCTGATGACGCTCACTTTGTTAGTGAAACGATCGTCATTTCTTTGAAAAATGTGTTTTGGTGATTTAGGTTCTTTCTCCAAGTGTCCTTATCAGTGCTCATCACAGGTTCCAATCTTAACTTAATGTTGGTAACTGTTAGCGCCTGGTGAACTCCGCCATTACAGCAGTTGGAGACTTATGAACGCATTGTTGACTCCAAAAACTGTTTTGTGATGTTTGTCTGTCATTCCGCTTTGACAATTAGCAACATTTGAGTTCCAGCATAAATTCAGCAGGAGTGGTGACCGCATATCACCGTAAAAAGTGTGTTCATCAGTCTCCAACTGCTGTAATCGCCGAATTCACCAGGCGCCAACAGTTGAATTGTTGTGTAAACATTTCTTGACATACAATTCAACTCTTGGCGCCTGATGAACTCGGACATTACAGCAGTTGGAGACTGATGAGCGCACTATTGACTTCAAGCACTATTTTGTGACGTTTGTCATTGACAATCAGCAACAGTTAAGTTCCAGCAGAAATTCAGTGTGACTGGTGAACGCATACGTTGACACAACTATTCAACTATTAGCAACTGTTGACTCCTGGTGATCTCGGACAAGTTACCGTTAGAAGTAGTAGCAGCCAACATTTTTATTTCTTTTAGAATCTATATCTCCTGCTTTCTCTGTAAAAGACCAGAATTTTCCGTTATTAGCAATATTTATGTATACAGCGTGTCCAAGATAAGGAGGGCCACTATGGGGATCTCCAAAGCAGTGGCAGATACAGACTTGGTTAAATTGCAAAAAAGTTGCGCACTCAAAAGCCCAACAAATTGGCGGTTAGACATCTCCGAATTTTTAGACCTAAACGTTAAAAAACAATAACAAAGAAATACGAACAAATCAACTAAATTTAGAGCATATGTTCAAATAAACTTCCACTATTTTTCAAGCACAAATAGCACATTCTAACTGTCGATTCTAAAACCCTAGTCAACATTTGTGGAGTAATACTAACAAATGGTTTCAGAAATAACCTCCTCAGATCTTGTTCTCTATGAAAATTTTGCTGATTACCTGTTTCTTAACGTATCCCCATATGAAAAAACAAGCGGGGTTATATCTGGTGAATGCGCTGGCCAGTGTTTCCGAATACGTGCTGATTATCGTATCTGGAAATCTCTGAAAGATATTCCCGAACCGCTTTGTAATTATCTGCAGATTGAGAGAGATAAAAATTAATGTCAGGATATTTTCTAAAAACGCAAATAACTCAAAAACTAGTAGAGTTAGGCATGGGAAATGCTAAACGAAATTTATAGAGGACCAAGCAAGCTATCAGATACCGATGAGAAATATAGGGGGTCCCATTTGAAGAAAAAAAGTGAAAATTTTGGTTCGCGTTTTAAACCATCCCGTATATGGCTGCCGACATTAGAATAAATAAATTACATTGAAAAAGAATAGACCAATAGTGGAAAGTATTTCAGTAAGAATTAAAGTTGAATTTGATTTACCGTGTAAAGTTACTTAAATATATATATATATATATATATATATATATATATATATATATATATATATATATATATATATATATACATATATATATATACATATATATATATATATATATATATATATATATATATATATATATATATATATATATATATATATATATATATATATATATATATACGGCACACTTAAGTGACAGCCAACGTATGGAAATTTTAATTCTTATTGGAGGCGGTGATAAAACCACCAAATAGCATGAAGTGTGCAATTTGTTTAATGCCAAATATCCAGATAGAGGTATCAGCCAATCCACTCTGAGTAAAATCGAGAAGAAATTCAGAGAAACTGGAAATGTTAAAGACCTGCAAAGTGCAGGGCGTCCCAAGAAAATTGATGAAGGTGTAAAACTTTATATTTTACTAAGTGTGGATGAGAATCCTCGTGTTGCATCTCGATCAATTGCAGCATACTATGAAATTTCTCAGCGATCAGTATTATGTTAAAATTAGAAAATTACCATCCTTACAAAATACAGCTGCTGCACTGAATGAAGATGACCCTGACCGACGAATGCATTTTTGTGAAATAATCCAAGATTTATGCAACCGTAACCCAAACTTTATACGCCCAATTCTTTTTTTTTTTTTGGGACAGTAAATAAACAAAATTACAGTATTGGAGGAAATCCTCACTGGATCACTGAAGCACATACACAACACCCTCGTAAAGTTAACGAGTGGGCAGGAATTGTCCACGATATAATCATAGGTCCTTTCTTCTTACACCAAAATCTCACTAGGCAGCGATATCATAAGTTTCTAAGGGATGAGCTTATTGCTGCTCTTCTTGCAAGTTTTGCACATGAAGATGATCCTGATTAACCAAGTGGTGATATTTGGTTTCAGCAAGACGGTGCACCCCAGCACTTTGCCCGTCTTGTTCCGTGAATTTTTGAATGACTGCTTTTCTGGAAAGTGGATTGGTAAGCGATGACCAATAGAGTGTGATCCCCAGATCTTACGTCCCTAGAGTTTTGTGGGGGTATTCAAAATTAAAAATGTATGTCAAGAAACCAAATAACCCAGGAGATTTGAAAAATCGAATTACGTATGAAATAAGTCGAATTAGACGTGTCGTCAGTTGGAATGTAGAAAATAAATGATTCGACAGATTTGCTTATTGTCAAGAAGTCGGTGGATTGCATTTCGAACATTATATTTAAAGAAAACAATACCTCAATTTGTTAAATAAGAGCCTTTATCTTTTGATTCTTGTTATGAATAGAGTTTCTTTTCCACTCTTTAAATGACTTTCATTGGAAAATCTAACAATGTGAGGTACCAAAAGTTTGATGGTACCGTGTGGACAATTCAATGATCTATCAAAAAAGGCGGGTTGTCATCTAAAAAAAAGTCGATGACGTCATATTTGAAAAGCAGGAGTGGGAGAAACGTAAATTTTATACAAACATATCGTTTTTTTTTGAAAAGTAGAGTTGACGTGTCCAAGCATTTGGCCAAAACACAAATCGCTCAAATGCTAATGAATTTATGCAAAGCAGGAGACTAAGGCCGAGTTCGTCCTTATTTGGACTCTTCAGTATACTATACCTCACTTGTGCTGACTTCATGATGGAGCAGAAGAGCTATCCTTTTATCCCGTTGAGCTGATGGAATAGACTTCTGTTGGTAAGTTGTTGTCGCTCAAGTAGTGTTTGAGAACGCACTCAAACAAGTCGGCCTTAAGGCAAGCATTGCCATCAAATTCAGTGGAGAAGAGCGCGAAGCGCCATCTCTGATCGTGTGCCGGTTCTAGGCTTCGATAGCAGCTCCATGTACACACAATACAGCAATAGGGAAGCTGTGGGAAGAAAACTAGTGAGGGAAAACAACCAATTTCCTGGATAATACCACGACGGACGTTCTAATAAACAGAATGCCAAATCATTTGAGTAACATATTATATTGGTAATTTTTTTTAAAATGTAAGATAAGTAAGTTGAGGCTATTCTTAGGAGACAAAGTAAGTTGCCTTATGTATAGTATAGTTTATTTTTTATATTATAGATATGTAGTAAAATGTATTGTACAAATAAATTTTTGCCTATGTATGTAACAAGATACAATTTACCTACTGATGTAATCTGGAATTGTCACTATCAATTTTGTTAAAATTGCAACTTCTTAAGAATCCTCCTATGTAACAAATATTTCTACTGGCTCTTGTTCGACGACTTTCATTTTTTGCATATTTTACTTACGGTATATTATTACAAAACCTACGAATATTCGCTACTAGAATGGACTTGCTGCGTCCGGACTATTTAATTTGAAGGTGGCTGCTTTCGATAGTAGGGTACTTATTTAAAAGATTACAGAACCCTAGTGTCATCATAACTTTACTGTTTTGTGCGACATTTTTACACGTACGATTTATTTTCTTTTCTTTTCATAGATAAGTAAGTAAAACACGTGAAATCTCTCACGTCACTTTGTCAGTTGTAGAATATAAGCTGTCACAAATTTAAAATACCAATGTAATCTCCAGTAGTCCAGTTTCTGTTGCTGCGTTTTGTAAATAAAACAAGTACCCCAGTGCGAAGGCCAAAAACATGTTATTCTGACAATTCGTAGATTATATGAGAATTAGAAATAATTAGCACCAAAAGAATGTTTTGCTAGATAAAATAATTAGATAATAAATTAGAAGGTTAGTATATATTGCAGGTAAAGTATAACTGAATACTTGCGGTACTATCTCCGCAGTGACATATCTGTGTGTTATGTTTACTCATCTACTCTTATCTTAACCAACCAACAGCAAAGTTATTATACATGGCGTCCAAAAAGTGTGTAACAAATGGGGAAAGTTGTTTTTGTTATTAATCGGTCAAAAATATTACATAGGGTGGCGCATTGAAAACGAAACAGATCGATTTGCGTCCAGAGAATTTTTTTTAAGAAACGCTGAAACACGTTAATTTTAATATTGAGTGGGACATGTTTTGACATAAAACTCAACTTTGTAACATCAACCCCTTAAGGGTGGTGATAACAACCCTTATATTTTAAATAGGAAACATCATTTGAAAGCTCTTTCTTTTCTGAATTCAGCACACTAATTTTTTTGGAAGTTTTATCAACTAGTTTAAAAATTATTCACAGTTGAAGATGCAAAAACGCATTTCACTCATTCCGATAAGAAATGTGCTGATAGTCAATGTTTTGTTGGTTTGTAAACAAGAAAATGGCTATCAAGACATTTCTTATCGGAATGAGAGAAATGCGGTTTATTATTTCAGTTTATCGGTCGGTTTGATACTTGATAGTACTACCGAAAATTAATTTCACAATGGTGTATTCTGTAGAAGAAAGAGTTGAAATAATTACTCTTTTTTTCAAAAACGATGACTGTGCCAACCGTACCGCAAATTTGTTTAATGAACGACATCCGAACAGACATGTTAACAGAAAATACATTTTGGAGTTGGTTGCAAAGTTTCGACAAAGTGGTTCAGTAGCCAACAAAAAAACGGGATCCTGAACGTGAATTTCCGGTTAGAAATGAGACTACTGATATTGAAGTTTTAGGACAAATTGCTGCAGACCCAACTTTGAAGCACGAGAAAATTGGCCACTGTTTCAAACATCAAAACAAGAACTATTCGGCGAATATTGAAGCATCATAAATTTCACCCGTATAAAATTCATTTTGTACAACTGAATGAAGATGATTTTGATAGGCGGCTGGAGTTTTGTGAAGTTATGACTGCACGAATAGCTGATAACGGGAACTTTCTGTTCAATATCTGTTTTTCAGAAGAGTGTATGTTTTTATTAAACTCTACAGTCAATCGTCATAATTGTCGTTATTGGGCAGATAATAATCCAAGACATTTTCACGAAGTCCACACTCAAACTCCACAGAAATTGAATGTCTGGACTGGCATTTTTGGAGACCGTTTAATCGGACCAATTTTTCTTGATGGCAATTTGAGTGGCGAAACGCATTTGGAGTTACTAGAAGATATCGTTTACCCTCTACTAATTGACATTGTTGAAAATGATGATCGCTATCAAGAAAATCAATTAGTGTTTCAACAAGATGGAGCTCCTCCGCATTTTTCCCAACGTGTTAGGGAGTTTTTGAACAGATAGTTTCCAGAGCAATGGATTGGACGTAGAGGTGCTATTGAGTGGCCCCCTAATCACCGGATTTCACTCCTTTAGACTTATTTCTATGGGGCCATTTAAAGAGTAGAATTTACGCAACAGAACCGGAGTCTCTGGAAGAATTACGACGACGCATTGTTGAATAATGCCGTCTAATAACTCCACAAATGCTCCAGAATGTCAGAGCTCGTTTTGAACAAAATTTGTACGTTTGTATGGAAGCTGGTGGTCAACAATTTGAACACTTACTTAACTGAATAAACATTTTTGAACGTTTGGTTTTGTTTTTTTTTTAACGAAAAATTAACTAATTAGTACATTTCTTATCACAATGAATGAAATATGTTCTTGCAACTCCAACTGTGAATAATTTTTAAACGAGTTGATAAAACTTCCAAAAAAATTTGTGTGCTGGATTCAGAAAAGATGTAACACTCGACCCATGTTCCCTATTTAAAATATAAGGGTGGTTATTACCACCCTTAAGGGGTTGATGTGACAAAGTTGAGTTTTATGTCAAAACATGTCCCCCTCAATATTAAAATTGACGTGTTTTAGCGTTTCTTTAAAAAAAATATTCTCTGGACGCAAATCGGTCTTTTTCGTTTTCAATGCGCCAGCCTGTATTCAGGTCTAGTGAATTCAGATCCATTCATTCTTGGTGCTTTTCGTTCTCTATTTAAAAAACTTTAGAACCAAACTCTCCATTTTACTGACTGTTCGTAATGAGGGCGCTACTGAATTTAGAAAAAAAGTCTTTAAACGAGTGCGACCTAGTAACTTCGGAACTCATCCGAAATCAGTTTGAGCGATTTGTGTTTTGACGAAATACTCGGACACGGCAAGTCTAGTTGTCAGTTTTACATAAAATTTACATTTCTTCCACTCATGCTTTTCAAATATGAAGTCATCGACATTTTTTTAATGACCCCCTTTTTTATTTTTTATTTATTTTTATAGATCATTGAATTGCCTACAAGGTACCATCAAAATTTTCATAACAACAATCAAAAGATAAAGGCTCTTATTCAAGAAATTAAAGTTGTGACGAGGCCTTTGTTTGCAAACCGTTTTTCAATGACACGGATTGACGGTTGCTATCGGAAGATCTCGGGCGCCAGACTTTAAAGGATTTACTCTCTGTTGAGGACGTCTGCGATCTCTTCACTAAACTCTGACCGATATAACGATCAAAGTACCTGGGTAACTCTATGGAGAAGGGTTCGGTAGCCTTTAGGTGATACAGGCTAAATTTAGTGATCCCGAGTGAGCGGGCTTTAATCGCTGACTCTGCATGCTCCGACCACTTCTGGCTTATCGAAAGGTGTAGCAGATTTTGCAAGTATAAGGGGTTAGATACAAATTAATTAAGATCTTTTATTTACCCAACCCTATATTTTAGATTAGAAAATGTTTACAAAAGATATATACAAAACAATATATACAAACTATGTACAAATAAAATATGCGGGTAATAACATTAATCAGAACTAGGCTTTCTCTAAAGCGACCAGGGCTAGCGTTGGATGAAGCGTACGGACTCAGCGAGATATACGGAACGAGCGGCGTTCTACTAAATCACGTATACGGCAGACGGGCGGCACATAACGATAGATCAGTTCAAAGTAACATCTGTAGCCTCTCCGTCAAAGTGGGGAACACTGGAGGCGCATAGGGACGGAAGGAGAGACGGGACGACAGTTCCCGGGAGGCCTATGCGGACTGTGAATCGTCAGCATCTCCGCTAAGGCCGACCGGGACACAAACATCTTGATTACTTTAGCGAGCTGTGAATCCTCAGCGTCCTCACTAAAATAACACAAGAGCTTATACTGTATGGGGCGGAAATCCTGGAGCCAGATGAAGTGTACAGGGCTAATTGGAAAGAAAAGTATCACTTGGAGTGACCTAGATAGGCTGTGAATCCTCAGCGTCCCTATCGGGATCAAACCAAGACGAATATATCTCGATTATTTAGGTGAGCTGTGAATCCTCAGCATCCTCACAAAAATAATGCAAGACAATCTAACATACGGGAATTGTCTATGGGGGCGGTGGCAGGTCAGGAAAAGCAGAAATAATTCACTTGCGGAGATTTGTTTGGACTGAGAAGCCTGATAATTTAAAAATATGAAAATTCGCTACAAAATATGAATTCCTTAAAACGGATAATTTCTCACCTATAACAATATTCTCGTGTACTGAAATCGGCCAACCAGGTGCGCTCGGACGGCAAACGGAAACGGTGCTGATTGGTGGCGACTCACTGTTCTCGGCTTATTAGCTGAATTACCAATACTGCCTCTACCCCGTGTTGCTTCTCCTTTTATATGAATTTCACAGCCGGCCAAAAACTCCGCGATGCTTGGAATTTAATCACCTTATCACAACCGGATAAGATAATAGGTACGAAATACACGTTTAATTAAATATAAATCTCCTTAAAATATTTCATGGTGAAAAATATTTTAGCAAATATTCATATAGTTTGTATTTAATTATTTTCTATTTAATTAATTATCGATCTAGTAATTATGCGTTTTGTACCACAGACCGATAGAAAATAATACTTCATCACAAAGTATTCTTTCCTTTAAATATAATGTCCGAAATGCAATCGACGGACTTCTTGACAATAGGCAAATCTGTTGACTCATTCCTCTTGAACGTTACGTATGACGTCAGGGCTAATTCGATTAATTTTATACCTATATCTATTTTTTAAATCTTCTAGGTTATTTGATTTGTTAACATAGATTTTTGGTTTCAAATACCCCGACAAAAAATCTAGTGCGTAAGATCTGGGGACCTGGGGCGCCCTCCCCTACTCATCCACTTGCAAGGAAAGCAGCCATTTAAAAACCAGCGAACAGGATGCGCAAAGTGCGGAGGTGCACCTTCTTGCTGAAACCAAATGTCACCGTTTGGTAAACCAAGATCATCTTCATTTGGGAAGCTTGCAGCAAGAGCAGGAATAAGCTCATTTCTTAGGAAATTATGATATCGCTTCCCAGTGAGAGTTTCGTCGAAAAAGAAAGGACCTGTGATTCTATGGCGGAGTATTCCTGCCCACACGTTATTCAGTCATCCAGTGAGGCCGTGTTTGATAAAATTTGGCAGGTACCTTTCTTTTGCAAGTGGAATAACTTCATTAACCAGGAAAGTTGGACCAGTTTCTCCGGAAATTTTTCTATCATTGAAACTAACAAAGCTATTGCAGAACCGGTCCTGGGCGTGACGAAGAGCACTGCCAGGACATAAGGTGTACTGGGCAAACTATCCAGGGCTCAGACATGGGAAGTCAGTAATTGAGAAACCCAGTTCAAAGAGAGCTGTGGAGCTGCTAAATCTTAGCAGAGGACAGCTCAGGAACATAACAGGACTCTTGATGGCGCACATGGCCGTCAAGAAACACCTGCATAAAATGAGGTGGTTCGAGGGGGGACCTGGCATGCTGACTCTGCGGCTAGAGGGGAGGAATCAGCTCAGCACATCTTGTGCGAGTGTAAAGTTCTGGACCGCAAAATAAAACTGATCTACGGACAGCCTAGACCGGAGACAGAGCATAATAAAACTTCACCTACCAATTACTGTGCAGACTAGTTCAAGACACAGGGTGGAGTAGAAAAGACAAAGGGCATGGACAATAAGCCAAAGGCTGCGGAGCTTTCGGGGCGGCAGACATCCGGACGAGTCGTAAGAGAAAAAAGCTATTGCATCTATTATAAAATATGTAGTATATACAAAAATCTAGATCTCTTAAGTGTAAAGAAAAAAAATTCGGGACGCAGCAAGTGCGTTATAGTAGTGAATTTTCATAAGAATTGTACACTGTAATTATACGGCATATTGCTAAAGTTAATACTTTAAACTTATACAGACCTTGAAGATCGATTTTCGAGGTCCTAGTACGCGCACATTTGAAGAATTCTTTCGAAAGTGTCACCATAGATATATCTCTTATCAAAAAAAAAAAATCTTGTGTTCTAACTCCTTTTTGCAAAAAATGCCCAAAACTCAATTTTCTATAAAGCTAAAAAATAAAATTTTCCTACATCTGTAGATAGTGCAAGTCTCTTTAAAAGAAACTTGTATTACAAATTTCATTAAAGTTATAAAAGATTTCCAGAAGGAAACTTAATTCATATTTAGAAAAGTAAAGTATCTGCCAAAGTATAAACGTAGCAATCATTTTTGCTTATTAATCGCCAGAATGATTTCGTTTTAGTCAACCTAAGCAAACCGGTTTTTTCAATATCAACAATAACAAAATGTCTGTGGAAAATTACAACTTTAGACTCAGGGGTGACAAAGTTGTTCAGGCGTTTTAATCAAAATGAGATCTTGTTCAAAACGTGTAAAATCTCTGTACTATTGTTTCTCCAAATGTCAAAATAGAACAAGAAAAAAAAACATACATTCATCGAGCTGGAATCGATGACGCAACCTTCTGCGTAGGCAGACAAGCATGCTACCACTGAGCTATCTAAGGATACGTTAACTAACGTTTTGTTTACATGATACTTGACACCGGCTTCATGCCCGGGATTTTATATTAAAAATATACGTAACAATTAATTAGTAGAATTGCCACTGAAACACATTCAACGACTGTTGCGGTTTTATATGACGTCTTATGTTTAAGTTTAAAGATAAAATAAACTATTTTAGAATCATTTTTATGGAGACTTGCCTTGATTTCGTTTACATTTATACTATATTATGCTACACTTTCAGTCTAAAACCACAGCATAATATGCCTATGCTGTGCTAAAACTGTATTTGGGGCCGTTCATCAAGCTAGAAATATAGTGTATTTCAAAAATTGATTGAATCCCCACTTAAATAACAATAATTTGGCAAATTTTTTGTTTCATCTGTCATTTGTCATATTTGTGACCGAGATTTCACGATTGTTGGTTCAGGTAGTATGTTTTATGCGTAGATTAGGTAATCCTGTTATTTATTTAGCCTGATTACAGTTGATGTATGGTTTTTACTGGTTGTATGAATCAATCTACGCGTGGCAGTTAACGACTCTGTCTGTCAGGGATTGGACTTTAACCACTAAGTCGTTTCAACGCATGTTTTTCATATTTTATTTTTAATTTGGAAAAAACTGTAAATATTGTGTACCAAATCACATAAAATTCGCAACATTTACACCATTTCTAGCCACATGTAAACTCTCATTCCAGTTACTCTGATACTTACTTACAAAAATATAGTGTTTTCAAAAATATGTTTGTATCTTTTAAGAGGAAAATATCTGTTATAGCTGATAGACGAACGCGTCCGCGGTTATAATACAATGAATATATGTGCCAAGCTTCGTTCAAATGTTTTGTTGGGTATTTTTTGAGTATCACTCGGATACATATCTACACACGCACACGCGCGCGCGCGCGTACACAAATATATATATATATATATATATATATATATATATATATATATATATATATATATATATATATATATATATATATATGAAGGTCACAAGACCAACATGTTTGTGTGTTAAGCAAAATCTATTAATACTACAGAAAAACATAATTTTCTTGGTGTATACATAGAGTTTTCGCAAAAAAAAATAAAAACTTTATCATTTATATGAAAATTCACTACCTTAACGCACTTTCTGCGTCCAGACTTTTTTTATGGAAGTTTGCTGAATTTGCAATTTCTTCTTGGTGTTTATGATTTATAAATTAGGTGATGACTGAATACATTAATATTTACCATTTCTGGAATTTTAATTTTTCTGTTCTCTAAAAACAGGTTCATGATACAGCAATTTTTGGTCAGCATCAATATGTTGTTTTAGTAATATTAATTACTATTTTAAAATTATATTGCATCAAGTATGACAATGCAGAATTCCTCTTTAAAGATTTCGGTTAGATTAGATATTAGATACTAAGTTTTATTATACTACGAAAAAAATAAATAAAGTGTTAAATCCCGCGAATATGGTGGAACGTTTAAAACATTCGGAAAGTGAGATTCTTTGTAACAGACTTGTCTATTTTCTTAAGCGAAATTAGCTTCTGCATTGAGCTCATTTTTAGATTTTGAGTGTCGCATTTGTCGAAATCGGAATTTTAAAATAAATTTAGGTATCAGTTTTTATGCCCGAATCACTTTCTATGTAAATATAATAATAAATATAAAATAACATCGGGACCAGACTTCACTGAAGGCCTAGACCGCTTCAAAACGCATACTCATCAAGTAAAAATCCCTGAATATGTAGAAGGAAAGCCTATGCTGTAGCTACGTACCCGCTGACGAAAAGTGGCCTCGAAAGAACTCAGCTAAGCCATCAACAGTATCAAGTGGCATATTTATGGGAATATCGTTAAAACGGCGTTTCAAGTTAATAAACGACCAGAATCTTTTGCGATTACCTCTGGCATTCCTCCCAATTTCCTGTAGATAATTATTATACGCAGGTCTGATACAATATTTACTCCCACGTCAGTAAGTGGAAATATTGCATCGGCGACAAAAATCTCAAATTTTTTCGCTTAAACGTAAAAAGTACCAAAACATATAAAAACATAATTTGAAAACGAAATGGCCTAGACCGCTTCAAAACGCATACTCATCAAGTAAAAATCCCTGAATATGTAGAAGGAAAGCCTATGCTGTAGCTACGTACCCGCTGACGAAAAGTGGCCTCGAAAGAACTCAGCTAAGCCATCAACAGTATCAAGTGGCATATTTATGGGAATATCGTTAAAACGGCGTTTCAAGTTAATAAACGACCAGAATCTTTTGCGATTACCTCTGGCATTCCTCCCAATTTCCTGTAGATAATTATTATACGCAGGTCTGATACAATATTTACTCCCACGTCAGTAAGTGGAAATATTGCATCGGCGACAAAAATCTCAAATTTTTTCGCTTAAACGTAAAAAGTACCAAAACATATAAAAACATAATTTGAAAACGAAATTTTTTGTGTCTGTATACCTACCTGTGTTTGTAGTCACGATAACTTCAGAACGAATTGAGATATCGTCTTCAAATTTGGTATTACAGTTAGCAACTGATAAACGAACGGTTCGGATTGTCTTTGGGTGAGATGATTTAAGGGGTCGGGGTAAAATAAGGGATGATTTGGTAAAAATTGTATTTTTTTTTTCGTTAAAACTCCAGTAATATGATGTTTCAGAAGTTCATGGGTACAGGAATACGAATATTTTCTTTGTGGTCAAGTCATGGACCCTAAATTCATTTCACGAGAATGTATTTTTGAGGAGAGTAGATTATCCACAGCTATGTGGATGTTATGATTCAATTTGACACACTATTTACTTGAATTTTAAACAGCTGATAAGCATAATAATTATCACCAGAATTTGTAAATGCTCACAGAAAGGGAGATTTAAATTTGGTCATGGTGATTATTTTACCAGTAAACTAAGGATAAAAAGCATAATTTATAGGTGAAGACTTCGGCACCTACCTTTCCAATATTTCATTAAGGATATTATAAAAAAATCTGGAAGGCTCATTAACATCGTCCACGTCATCAAGAATACCCCATAGTCAAGATAATAAAAGTCTGCATTTTTGCGATAAAACTGGTGCGATTTTCCTGGCCAAGGAACCCATTGAAGCAATTTACACAAAAACTACACTTGCCCAGATATAATTATGTATTCGCAAAAAGCTTTTTGACAAACATAAAAAAATTACCAGAAAATTTACAGTTTCTTTTACGACAATGTTCCTTATTTACAAAAAAATCAAGAAAGTTGCGGTTTTTCTTCGCCAAAATTTGAAAACAATGTTTTTAAGTGAACATCAAAAAAAAATTACAAAAATTTGAGAAAAAAATATATCTACGAAAACACCAAAAATAAACTTCGGCCAAAAACTAAATAAATATTTTTTACAGGAAAATTTGCTGACTAAATACATAAAATTCAAATCAGTCTGCAATCGAAATAAAATAAAAAAATTAAATAAAAAAAAAGTTATTAGTTAATTAACTTTCGACGGAAAAATGCTCCCAAAGAAAACCCAAAATTTTCCCTGAAAATGGTCTTACAAAAAGAAGGTACCTACCAAATTTCATCAAAATCGGTGTGATACATAAGTACATGTACAGTGTAGCCCATTTAAGATGTAAACACCCCTGTAACTTTTGTATTTATAATTTGATTTTGATGAACAAAAGATCAAAAGATATAAGATGCAAAATTCCATAAATGCTGTGAAAATTGTTTTCCATGTCACGTGACCAAAGCCTACTAATGTAATTTTCCTATGTTAAAAAATAGGAAAAGGGGTTAGGGCCATGTTTAGGAAGAAAATAAGTACGCCACTGCATGCGGCATCCCTCAAAATAGATATATACCAAATTTCACCAAAAAAGAAGAGTTATTAACCATTTCAGAGAAGTTCATTTCTGTAGCCCCTCTAATACAGAAACACCCATATAACTTTTGTATTTATAACGCTTTTTTTTAATGAGATCTCAAAAGATAGAAAATGAAGAAGTCTATGGATCCTGTGAAAATTGTTTTGTATGCCATTCGATCACGGCCTGCCAAAATTATTTTCAAATGTCAAAAATTACAGAAAATATTTAGGGTTAGAGAGCCTCGCTGGTTCAGGGGTAAGAACGTGTGCCTCTGAATCAAAAGGTACTGGGTTCGATCGCAGGGTTCTCCTTTCACTTTTTTAGTACAAACTGTAACATTAACATCAACCGAGGTTCTGCCATTGTATATGAGCAAATTGAATGTGTGCACGTTCCGCCCTTCGGAGGGGGCGTAAAGCCGTCGGTCCCGTGTCCATGCGATGTTGGGCACGTTAAAGATCCCTACCCTCCTTACAGAAAGGCAGGGATTCGGAAAAATTTCCAGGATAGTGAGGTGAAACTGCTCCCTGGCGTCGGTGATTGGCCATAGTCGCGGAAATAGGCCTACGTGAAAGAAACAAAACACACACACACACACACACACACATTTAGGGTTAGTTTTAGGGAAAAAAATAAGTACGCCAATGGTTTCGCCATTCTTCAAAACTGTTACCTACAGGCCTATTTATCTCCTTTCGGTCGTCTCTAAAGTGATGGAAAAGTATATAAACACCGAATTACTAAAATTCCTTGAAAAACACAGTCTAATTCACGATAGGCAGTATGGATTCCGTCAGCGCAGATCAACTGCCGACCTCCTTTCCTCTGTCAGCCATTCTTGGTACAAGTCTATGGAACTACACGGTGAATCCCAGATTGTCGCTCTAGATATATCCAAAGCATTCGACCAGGTCTGGCACGCAGCGCTGCTTAATAAACTCCCGGCCTATGGCCTACCACCAAAACTCTGTACCTGGACATCAAATTTCCTCTCCAACCGGAGCATTTCTGTTGTCGTGGATGGCCATTCCTCTAAACTATATCCAATTAATGCAGGAGTTCCTCAAGGTTCAGCTTTAGCCCCTACTTTGTTTCTTCTCCACATCAATGACCTCCTCTCTAGCACATCCAACCCAATTCACAGTTACGCGGACGACAGCACCCTCCACTCAAATATACAATATCCTAAGCCTGTTTCTTTAGCCCAACTAGATGAGGATCGCAGACTCATGGAGGATTCTGTCTCCGTTGATCTCCAAAGAATATTAGACTGGGGAAATAGAAATCTTGTACAATTCAACCCCACCAAGACTCAGTCTTGCTGTCTTACTCATAAGAGATACACCAGCCCTAAACCCATCACAATGAACAACCAAGTTATCCAAAGTAATGAGTCCTTTTCACTTGTTAGCATTTCTGTGGATCGAGGTCTCAATTGGCACCAACATGTCACTTCAATTGCAGAATCAGCTGCTAAGAAATTAGGCTTCCTCTTTCGGGCTCGCAAATACTTTTCACCAGCTAATCTCTATACCTTATATACTTCACAAATAAGGCCAAACGTCGAATACTGCTCCCACATCTGGGGTGCCGCTGCCGCTTCTACACTCGCTATCCTGGACTCCATTCTGAAGAGAGCTATACGACTCATCGGTGACCCTACACTCACCCAGAGGCTGCCATCCCTTGCCCACCGACGTGCCGTTGGTGACCTCTCTCTCTCTCTCTTTTATAGATATCTGCACGGGCACTGCTCAGAGGAGCTTTCTTCCATAGTTCCTCCACCTGCTGCCCCCAACAGATCTACCAGGGGAACAGAGCGAATGCACCCTTTTACTGTCCAGGTCTCCAGACATAGAACATCTTGTTATGCCCGCTCTTTTGTCCCGAGGACTTCCAAGCTATGGAATTCTTTGCCCGCACATGTTTTTCCTTCTCCTCCGAACCTCCAAACCTTCAAGTCCAGAATTAACAAGTTGCCTCTTTTCTCCTTGTCGACACCCACGGTACGATAGTATTTAGGCTGTAAGCCCTCGTGGTGTGTTGTCGAAATAAAAAAAAATAAAAAAAAATAAAAATTGTTTGACAGAAACTTCCACATCCTCCATACGACGTGGAAATCCTTCACGATGATCCATTCTACAAATGTACATTCTTGTGGAATAAGTAGTATTGTGGATCCATGATTATTTTTAATAAACTTGGTCGATAATTGGAATTGGATGGTAGCACGTGGAATTCTGAAAGATTTGCAGCTACTCGTTTAGGAATACTATTATGAACTTCTCCTATAGCCTTTTGGGGCTGTTCTTCGGTATAAACTTTTCTGTTTCACATAGCATATCAATCCAGTGAAGTACAAATCCAGACACAAGAGGAAGATTAATTATTTAAGCCGCACAGCGACCTTTAATGACCAGTACACCCACTCCCCTATCGAAACCCCCGTTGCAGCAAAATCCCGATCCTTTCTGAAAACAACGAAATCGGATGCGAACAGTTCACCATCGGACACACCGTCTCGGAGTCAAGTTTCAGTTAGAGGTATCAAATGGTATGTTGATACCAGATCACGACGAAAACGGATCTTAAAAAACAATGCAAACAAAATTGATAAATTAGTACCTTCTGCCTTGGGCAGCGCAATTTTAGTGAATTTTTATTAAAAAAATTAACTAATAGAGAGGAATCGATGGTGAGACTTTGCAAATTTTTTTTTCGAATGAGCGCGAACTAGATCCCCTAGAACCCATATCCGGGGTCAGTTTGAATTTTTATATGTTTATATATATATATATATATATATATATATATATATATATATATATATATATATATATATATATATATATATATATATATATACAGGGTCATTGATGGTCGATGGTAGGTTAGACGTTTATGGAAAACGGGAGATAGAATTATTGTGAAACTTTGGATACTGCCATAAATAGGCACGACCTGTCTTTCTAAAATATTTTTATTTTGGCGGTGTTGCCGCTTCTACTCAAAAGTAGTAACAACTTTCTTATTTTTAATGGGACACCCTGTATATTATTTTGTTTTTAGAATTGTAATTTCTTTGGCATCATTTTTTCTTAATAGCTTCCTATACATATCTACATCGGTTTTCGAGATATTACTTATTTAATTTTTTTTTCTCACAAAAATGGTCCCACTAAAATTTTAATTTAGCTGCTATTTGAACCCATAGAAGGCTGAAATTTTGCCCACAGTTTGGAACGCCTAGTATTTAATAGTTACCTAAATAAATTCATTTCATGTTATACAGGATGGTTTAAAATTGATGATTTTAACGTGACACACAAAAAAGGCCAAAACCTTATTTTTTCAAATAGGACAACCTGTATATTATTTAAAATTCTGAAAGGAAATTAAATTTCCTCCAAATTGATGTAGCATAGTGGTATTCCTAGCTCGTCAAGTTTTCGAAATAATCGCAATAATTAATGAAAAACACATTATCTTTAGATAATTTGTATTAGTTGGTCATGCAACGCCATCTGATTTGACAATTGCTTAATTATTTACTGTGTTTGACAGACGCCGAACTTTTAAGATTCATTTGCGATTTTCCACTTAATATTTATTTGAAAACAAGTTAAGATGGAGCGAAATAATTACTTAAATGAAGTTTTGATGACACTATTTATTCTTCATGGACAATGTGACAAAATTGTAGCAAAAACATGTAAGAAATTCAACGAAATGTATCATGAATTGCAACCAATGAGCGAAAGAGAGGTTATGCGAATACAAGATAATTTTTTCAATTATTATTTATTATTAGATTCTAAACATTTTACAACAATTTCTCAAAATATCCCCCATTGACTTCTAAGCACTTCAAAATCCGGCGATGTACACCATCAGTTGTCGCTTTATGTATTTCATTAGCATCTAGTTGGTCGATGAAATTGGTAACACGCTGAGTAGCTCCTCTTTAGTGTTCACCGGTGTCTGCTATACCTTTTGTTTTAAAGTACCCCAAAGGTAGAAATCGAGGGGTGCAAGGTCGGGGGACCTTGCAGGCCAATCCCATGGGCCCCAACGCCTAAATCAGTGGTCATCAAATATCTGAAACAGCTCACGTGTTCCCTCTTGCGTGCAATGTACGGGTGCTCCGCCTAACTGGAACCAGCAAGTACGAAAATCTTCTAATGTTAAATTTTCCAAAAAATTTGATACTGTCTTAAAATGTGGAGGTATTGATTGCTATTTAATAGCTCATTGTAAATGAAAAATCTTATTTGGTTGTATTTTAGGAGGCAAAAAACATTAAAACTATTTTTTTCTTGAAAGCCTCTCTGCTTGACCATGCGTGGATTTTGATCGACCCAAAAATGTAGATTCCTTCTATTGATAATGCCTTCTCTCGAAAACTTGGCTTCGTCTGTCCATATTATTTTTCTCAAAAAGTTAGGATCCTCTTCAATGCTTATTAGGAGTGTCTCACAATGTTGAATGCGACGTTGGTAATCACCTGGTTTCAGGTGTTGAAGTGTTATAAATATAAAAGGATGCATGTTGTGATTGGCCAGAATCTTTTGCACCGCATAATAAGTTACCCCTAAATCATATGCTGCACTTTGGATGGAAGTTTGTGGATATGCGTGGAAATAGGCTAAAACGTTCACTATATTTTCTTCATTCGACGTAACAGGCCTTGGCAAACTTTGAGTTGCCCCAAGTTTTGAACCAGAATTGATAAAATTATCTTGTATTTGCATAAACTTTCTTTCGTTCATTGGTTGCAATTCAGGATACATTTGATTGAATTTTCTACATGTTATTGCTACAATTTTGTCACATTGTCCATGAAGAATAAATAGTGTCATCAAAACTTCATTTGAGTAATTATTTCGCTCCATCTAACTTGTTTTCAAATAAATAATAAGTGGAAAATAGCAAACGAGTCTTAAAACTTCGGCGTCTGTCAAACACAGTAAGCAATTATCAAATCACTGGGCGTTCCATGACCAACTAATTCAAATTATGTGAGGATCATGTGTTTTTTTTAGTAATTATTGCGATTATTTCGAAAACTTGACGAGTTAGGTATACCACTGTGCTACATCAATTTGGAGGAAATATAATTGCTTTTCAGAATTTTGGCTAATATACAGGGTGTCCTATTTGAAAAAATAGAGTTTTGGCTTTTTTTGTGTGTCACGTTAAAATCATAAATTTTAAACCGCCCTGTATAACATTAAATTAATTTAGTTATGGAGCTATTAAATACCAGGCTTTTGCAAACTGTGCCCAAAATGTCAGTCTTCTATGGTTTCAAATAGCAGCTAAATTAAAATTTTAGTGGTACCATTTTTATGAGAAAAAAAATATTAAATAAGTATTATCTCGAAAACCGGTGTAGATGGGTATATGAAGCTATTAAGAAAAAAATGATCATAAAGAAATTTCAATTCTAAAAACAAAATAATATACAGGTGTCCCATTAAAAATAAGAAAGTTGTTACTACTTTTGAGTAGAAGCGGCAACACCGCCAAAATAAAAATATTTTAGAAAGATAGGTCGTGCCCATTTATGGCAGTATCCAAATTTTCAGATTAATCTTATGTCCCGTTTTCCATAAACGTCTAACCTACCATCGACCATCAATGACCCTGTATGTATATATATATATATATATATATATATATATATATATATATATATATATATATATATATATATATATATATATATATATATATATATATATCCGTCTGATAACTCGAAAAATAATTAACCGATTTCGATGAAAATCGGACTGAGTTTTCATGGCAAATTTTGGGTTTTCTTTCAAAAGAATTTTTTTTTTTCGAAAATTACAAAGCTGTTCTAATGAAATTTAACGGATATATTGCCTTGGGAGAGACCTTACTACGTACCAAAATTCACCTTTTTAAGTTTATAGACGCCCTCGTGGCGCAGGTGTATAGGTGCCAGCCTGCTAAGCGAGAGGTCCCGGGTTCGATTCCCGGGCGAGCCAATTTGACTCTGTCTGGAAAATTTTAAAAAATATAGAATGATGGGAAAAATGTGCTAATGGCCTGAGATGCCGCAGCCAATAATATTAAATTAAAAAAAAAAAAAAAAAAAAAGTTTATAGAAAATTGAGTTATTCAAATTTTGAATTTTTATTCGAAAAAAAATTTTTTCTCCGAAAATTACAAAATAATTTTAATGAAATTTGGTGGATATCTTGCCTTAGGAAAGACCTCATTGCATACCAAAATTAAACTTTCTAAGTGTATAGAAAATTGAGTTATTGAAATTTGAAGCATTTAATAAAAATTCACTACCATAACGCACTTGCTGCGTCCCGTTAGTTTTTAATTTGCTCTCATACAATCAAAAGCATATTTCAAAGGTTGCTATATTAGAAACCAATTTTTTTTAGTAAATGCACCAAAAACTATTGATCTTTAAAAATATTGACGTAAATTGTCTTCTTGTAGAATGATTATTGTATTCCTGTAAAGTTGAATACGGTAACACAAAACAAATCGGAACTAAACGAACTAGTAACTTCTCATTATATCGACTGCATTGACGCGAATGTCAGTGTTTATGTGGATGACGTTACGTAATAACGGCGGGTTCAATAATCTCGTCTGGCGGCGATTACCAACTTAATGTTTTCCTGCATCTAACTGAAACAATACCTCTTGTAACCTGCAGCCGACATTCCACACACATACACATCCATGGCCATCTTTAAACTAGGTTAACTCAATAATGCTTGGCTGTTGGTCTGGTGCTGCAGTTACGCCCTGCTGCTCCTTGCCTTTATGGATCCTTTAAGCAGGACAACGAAACCGATCAATCACTCGATTATAAGTTTATAGCTAGAAAATAGTGATTGCTTTTTTTTTAAATAAATAAATGGCAAAACTTGACTGTATTTCCTTGCACAACAAGAAATAGAGAATTCACATAAGTTTATGTCCTAAATCATGCTAGTTGTATTTCTTGGGATGATAGTAAACAACTCTAGAAAGTTGCTGTATTTGTTGTTACAGCCAACCTACATGAAGGTTGTTGCCATCTTCATTTCATTTTTATTAGCAAATTTTCGTAAGGAAAATTTCGCTCATAGAGAGGTAATGACTTTCGAATTTTCGATTTTTAGTGAATTTTCGTAGAAAAAATTGACTAAGGGGGAGATCCCGACTTTTGAATTTAGAAAAAATGTTTGCAAATGAGCGCGAACTAGGACCACTAGAACCCATATCCGGGGTCAGTTTCAATTTTTATATGTTTATATATATGAATCACACCGATAACTCAAAAAATAATGGGCCGATTTTGATAAAATTTGGCACGTACCTTCCTTTTGTAAATGGCTTGGATAAGTTTGTTAGTCAGGAAAATCGGAGGTAGTTTTCCGGAAAAATAAAAAAGCTATGGTACCCAAATTTGGTACGTAGGTGTACGATATAAAAAGTAAACTATACACCAAATTTAGATTTCTATGTTACAAGAAAAAAAAGTTAACTTGCTGCGTCCAGTTTTTTTTTTCAAATGAGCGCGAATTAGAGCCTTTGGAACCCACATCCCAAATTGAACAAGTGACTCAAGTACTTTCAAACAATGGAATCAATCTTCACCACCCTACTTTAACCACTTTATATTTAAGCACTTGCGACTTGTTTTTAAGCGCTCAAATGCAGCTATGATTCGTTGTTGCAGCTCACGAATATTATCAGGGGGGGGTCATCTTTTTTTATTAGTGAATATTCGTAGAAAAAATTCACTAATTGGGAGATTCCGACTTGAAATTTGAAAAAAAATTCAAATGGGAGCGAACTAGGACCCCTAGAACCTATATTCGGAGTCAGTTTAAATTTTTATATGTTTATATATATATATATATATATATATATATATATATATATATATATATATATATATATATATATATATATATATATATATATATATATATATATATAGTAGAATCTGGATTTAACGAGAAGTCAAGGGACCAGCAATAATATCTGGTAAAAACCGGATCTCGTTATATCAGAACCAAGAAGCAACTACAAAAAAGTATAGGCATGTACTCATAAATACCTATATGTAAGTGTACATACCGGACTTACTCCCCTATGAATTTTTCCATCAATACTGAAATTCAACTGTAACTGCCTAGCTCGAATGGACAATTTTATTCACATAAAAAAATCACAGCACTGTATATACTATACATTATTAATTAATCTAACTTTATCCACATCATAAAAAGTAGTCTGTGGTTTTCATTTGTACTGTCGGTTTTTCTTTTTTCTTCTTTTCCAAAAAGCTTTCTATGGAAGTTAGTAAATTTAGCCCATTCTCGGAGTTTGAGGCCCTCTCTGAAATATTCTAAGCTTCTCGGCTAAATCTATGCCATCTTGGAGTGAAACATTGGTGCATTCGGGGATTTCAGATTCGTGGTCCGAATCTGAATCTTCTATCACTTTTTAGGTAGTGTTCACATTTGCAGCTTCAATTATCTCTGAATCTGTTGGAATACCTGAAGTTTTACCATAGAAATAGTTATGTTCGGGTAATCCATCGCATCCGGCACATGTGCCAATTTCATAACCCTCGCATATTCGCTCAGAGGAATATTATCGTCTTCACCGCGATATCTTCGTCAGCAACAGCGCTGCCAAAATGTGCCAAAAAGCTAAAACCAACCTTTTCATTTCTATGCTCAGAATGAAAACCAGCACGCCTGAAACAATTTTGCACCGTTTTTTGTGAAACAGTTTTCCATGCACGATCAAGGAGACGAATAGCTTCAAGGACATTTGTCGAAAATGACACTGGTTCTTGTCGATGTCAATTATCTACCTGACTATTTGTCTCCTGTAATTACATTTCAGAGAGTTGATAATTCCCATTTTCATTTGTTTTAATATCGACAGTTTCTCTTCGATGGTAAAGCGTTTTCTTTTAACACCGGATACGGACATTGTGTAAACAAGACTCTATTCTACGTCGAAACCGCCTCACAGATTAACAGAAAGCCACACAAATGTACATTTGTAAGGAAGGATCATTTCAAGTGGAAGAACCCATAAATCTTTTCTCTTGTTCTGTGTACAGTAAAATTTATTACCCATTAGTGTCATATCTCATTAAAAAATATGTGCATCTAGTGTGTCTGAGTGGTCATATACATATACATATAAAAATTTTAACGGACCTTGGTTTTGGGTTCTAGGGACCCAAATTCGCGCTCATCTGACGAAGTTTTTTCACAAGCTTTTCATCGTGACCTCTCTATTTGTGAATTTTTCTGAATGAAAATTCGCTAATAGAGTTGTGGCTATAAGATATTTAGAATTATTCGTCCTCTAATGACGCTAACTTGGTTAGTAAAACGATCGTCGGGTTTTTTAAAATGTGTTGTGGTGATTTGGGTTCTCCAAATGTGCTTATCAGCGCTCATCATAGCTTCCAATCTTCACTTAGTTGTGTCGTAATAAATTGATACGTCGAAACTTAGTACTTTCAAGCGGTTAAAATAAATAGTATGTTATTTTAAATGACGTACTCCCGGCAACAAATGAGAAATGTTTTTAGTGAATTTTTATTTAAAAAAATTCACTAATAGAGAGGTATCGATGGTGAGACTTTGCAAAAATTTTCTTAAATGAGCGCGATTTAGGACCCCTAGAACCCATATCCGGGGTTAGTGTCAATTTTTATATGTTTATATATATATATATATATATATATATATATAATATATATATATATATATATATATATATATATATATATATATATACAGTGTGGAACAGCCAAATGGAATAAATTCGATAACGGATAAATGAGGGCGTGTTGGGAAAAACGCTTGGACACGTCGATTTGTATTTTTAACTGCGCATCTTTTTCAAGAAAAAAAAATTATATAGGGTGCGTCATGTGACAGTGGCCAATACCAACTTTCTTATTTTAAATACAAGTTCCTGTATATTATTAATTTTTTGGATTCTTCAGAAAATTCTAGACATAATTCATGTACAATGTTCTATACCTATCTTCAACTGTTTCGGAAATATTAAGTATTTTCAGATTTATTACAAAAATTAACATTAAAAATAGAAAATTATTTTATTTTTATATTATTATTATTATTTTTATATTTTATTGCATTCAATACTTATTTCCCATTCAGCTCTTGATAATGAGAAAGTAAACAAAAACCATTCCTGCGTTTCTTTTTACTGATATGAAATGAAACAAAAACAAAAACAGTTTTCTTTCTGTTCGTATAAAACTCGTAGCCTTAGCAACTTGTTGTCTGCCTGCATGACAGTAGTGATTAGTGTCAGTGCTATTGTCGTTTGAATTTCGTTAACTGTACGTAATAATCTCAGAAAAATGGTTCATTTAACAGAAATGCACAAAATAACCATTCTACAAATGATTGGTTATGGAGATAACACACGGACACAGATGGAAGTGTCTCGCTTATTTCACGAAAAATTTCCAAATTTGCCGCCTGTATCCCAAGGAACAATTAGCAAAATAGAAAAGCAGTTTCGCGAGCTTGGTCATGTGAGACAGATAAAAAAAGTAGCTGCCAATGCAGTAAGTGATGATACGAAATTGGATATTACGCTTGAGTTTCAAGAAAACCCACATACTTCTGGTCGACAAGCAGCCCAACTATTCAACGTTAGCCACACAGCAATTTTTCGAACATTAAAGGAAAGTAAAATGCATCCCTATAAAATGATACCAACTCAGGAGCTCATGGAGGACGATTTCGATAGGAGAACGTATTTTTGTGAACAAACGATGGCAATGTTAGATAACAATATGATCCAATTAGAAGATGTTTTGTTTTCTGATGAGAGCACATTTACACTTCACGGTCATGTTAATCGTCAAAATTGCCGCTATTGGTCTAATGAGAATCCTCATTGGATGAGAGAGGAACATACGCAATATCCTGAAAAAGTTAATGTTTGGGCAGGAATTGTTGGAAATCATATCGTAGGTCCCTTTTTCATTGATGGCAACTTGAATGGGGATAAATATTTAGAACTGCTCCAAAATAATGTCGTGCCAACTTTGACAAACTTATATCCAGATCCAGCAAACCCACAAGTTCCTGCCAATAAAATATGGTTTCAGCAAGATGGAGCACCGACCCATTACCAAATCAATGTCCGGCAGTACCTGAACCAAATTTTTCCAAATCGGTGGATAGGGAGGCGCGGATCGATAGAATGGCCAGCACGATCTCCTGATCTGTCGCTATTAGACTACTTTTTGTGGGGATATGTCAAAAGTATTGTATACAAAACTAAGCCCCTCAACTTAGATGACTTAAAAAGACGAATCACGCTTGCGATTAGATCAGTCACGCCTGAGATGTTGAGTAATGTTAGAAGACATTTCTATACCAGATTAGCATGTTGCGTGGCGAGCATTTTGAACATTTACTACATTGACATTAATTTTTTTTTTGTTTTTTTAAATTATTAAGAAATAATCAGTATTTCTTATTAGAATTTGTGAAATAAAATAATTTTCTATTTTTAATGTTAATTTTTGTAATAAATCTGAAAATACTTAATATTTCCGAAACAGTTGAAGATAGGTATAGGACATTGTACATGAATTATGTCTAGAATTTTCTGAAGAATCCAAAAAATTAATAATATACAGGGGCTTGTATTTAAAATAAGAAAGTTGGTATTGGCCACTGTCACATGACGCACCCTATATAATTTTTTTTTTCTTGAAAAAGATGCGCAGTTAAAAATACAAATCGACGTGTCCAAGCGTTTTTCCCAACACGCCCTCATTTATCCGTTATCGAATTTATTCCATTTGGCTGTTCCACACTGTATATATATATATATATATATATATATATATATATATATATATATATATATATATATATATATATATATATATATATATATATATATATATATATATATATATATATATATATATATATATATATATATATATATATATATATATATATATATATATATATATATATATATATATATATATATATATATATATATATATATATATATATATATATATATATATATATATATATATATATATATATATATATATATATATATATATATATATATATATCCGTCTGATAACTCAAAAAATAATTAACCGATTTCAATGAAACTCGGCAAGTGCCTTTCTTTTATTAATGGCTTGGATGAGTTCGTTAGGTAGGAAAATCGGACGGATTTTTTCGGGAAAATTGAGTTTTCTTTGAAAAAAAAATTTTTCTACGAAAATAACAAAGCTGTTTTAATGAAATTTACTATATATGTTGCCTTGGGAGAGGACTTACTAAGTACCAAAATTCAACTTTCTCAGTTTATAGAAAATTGAGTTATTCAAATTTTAAATTTTCTTTTGAAACAATTGTTTTTCTCCAAAAATTACAAAGTTATTTTAATGAAATTTGGTGGATATCTTGTCCTAGGAAATACCTTACTACTTACCAAAATTAAACTTTCTAAGATTATAGAAAACTGAGTTAATCAAATTTTTATAGCTCACTGCAGTGTTAAAATCAATGGTATTTTCCTCACTATTTTAAACACGTGGGTCGGGGACTGACCGAATTCATTCCCAGTTGCTATTGATCTACTCATATTCTCTGAATATGTTACAAGACGTGGTATCTACTTCATTCCAAGTCACTATTATCCGACTATTTATGAAATCAAATAAGTAAATTAAATCGATTGTCATAAAATATGTAGTGTATTAAGACTAAGGGAAAAAGAAATAAAACATATATAACTGTGCACATTTTGATTATATTTTAGGGTGTGCGGCGCACACCTAGCTCACTAGGAGAAATCGCCACTGCTTGAGAGAGGTATTGTCACAGCATAATATCTTATTAAAGTTCATTTGTAAATAGGTTTAATTATATATATATATATATATATATATATATATATATATATATATATATATATATATATATATATATATGTATCCGTCTGATAACTCAAAAAATAATAATTAACCAATTTCGATTAAACTTGGCAAGTGCCTTTCTTTTATTAATGGCTTGGATGAGTTCGTTATACAGAAAAATCGGACGGGGTTTTCCGGGAAAATTTTGAGTTTTCTTTCGAAAAATTTTTTTCTCCGAAAGTAACAAAGCTGTTGTAATGAAATTTACTATATATGTTGCCTCAGGAGAGATCTTACTACGTACTAAAATTCAACTTTCTAAGTTTAGAGAAAATTGAGTTATTCAAATTTTAAATTTTCTTTCCAAAACAATTTTTTTCTCCGAAAATTACGAAGTTATTTTAATGAAATTTTGTGGATATCTTGCCTTAGGAAAGACCTTACTACGTATTAAAATTAAACTCTCTAAGTTTAGAGAAAATTGAGTTATTTAAATTTGAAGCATTTAATAAAAATTCACTACCATAACGCACTTGCTGCGTCCCGAGTTTTTTTTTCTATACAAATAAATTGGGTAATTTTGCATTGTTCTCTAAAACTGCTTTTTCACATAGTAAATAACACGACAGCTCCATTTAAATATGCAAAGCTTGTCCTCGAATATATATATTCTGTTATAGAGACATTCCAAATGATCTTTTTAAAACGATCCTATAAACTTACAGTATTGAATTTCGTCGATATCGTATCCAGTTGCCTTGAATTATTTAGTATTTGAAATCCAGGATTTTACAGGTGAATAGATTCCAACATGGAATCATTTTAATGCTTCTCGCATGGGACGACATGCGATTCTACAAATTCAGTCGACTATTTCTGTTACATGGATACGTTTTCCACGTTAACTCAAGCTCATGTGTATACAAATTCAATAGGACAGGAAGTCGGATGTCACTCGACGAAAAGCCAAAGGTCACGCGGCTGTGAACTCTATCGATTTATCTCCTACTGGATTTTAATTCAATTTTGTATTCTGCTTTGTTCGCTCTAGATTTGCCAAAGATTTTATGTAATCACATTGGCTGTGTTTGTTTACACAAAGCAATTTCTAAAGTTCAAACATGCTTGTAATATTGTTCTTTTTGAGTGAATATGTTATGTTGAATACTTGTGCCTATGATGTTTTAATTTTATTTTGTTATTACAATTATTGTTTCTGAGGCAGGTACATTATAAACTGAAATTTTCTATGAAGCTCGTCGAGGGACAGTTAAATCACAGCATAACTGTTTATTATTTTATTGTGGTTAAAGGCTAAATTAGTTGCCCTTGCCCTTTGTTTATACTCATGTGATGTCGGCGGCCAAATTTCCAGCAGCCGATCCACGTTTTACAGGACCGTAACAGAGATGACGCACAAGACAAGTTACTTAGTAATCGGTTTACAATTAACGAGATTATACGATAACACTTAATAGTCCGGTCAATTTAGACATTCGAAGGTGCATAAAATCCCAACAAGCTGAAAATCAGTAAAATTGTTCAAAATATAATTATAAATATAATTTAAAAGTTCCCCATCATTCCCGTGTATGTAAATTTTTTTATTCAAGGTCAAAGGTCAAAAAAATGAGTTTTTCGCGATTTTCAGCAAAACGGTAAGTTTTATCATAAAAGTACCTCAGACAAAAATTGTAGATGATAAAATTATCTATAAAAAATGTATCAATACTTTTTTCCTACGAGCTACCGTTTCTGAGATAAAACGATTCAAAAAGTTGTCATAATATGCACACGTTTCCACGCCACCTATAAGGTAGTGTACTTAGCGCGTTTTTTTTAACGTGGTTTCCCCAGTAGGCCTACTCCACGGGTCAGTTGTGATCCTGTTTAATTTGAAACTATTGCAAAATAACGGAAATTTTCAAAGATTGGAAAAGATAAAAGCGATGTAAATTTAAAAAAAAGTGGTGAAGTTCATTCGCCTGATTCGTAACTTTCAAATTCTTGTTCTTCTTTTTGATCTTCTTCTTGTTCTTGTTCTTCTTCTTCTCCTGCTTCTTCTTCATCTTCATTTTGGATGTACGTAAATTGCGTCAATAGCGATGTATCGCATGACACTTCGTTGGAATCAAACGAATCCTCCACTGTTGGTGATTCAACATTAGAGCACGACCGGCCTTGACAATTTGTGCATGCCAGAGAACAAAACAGTCCGACTTTTTAGCAACCACATTTAGCACTGCATCCCTTTTTGCAGTTGCAAAAAATTGTGTTCAGCAGTTTTTCCGGCGCAGGTGGGAGTAAAGTTTGAACTGGCTCTAATATATTGTTGACCAACTTCCAACCCGTCTGTAGGGTCTAGCTGATAACCAAGCCACACTTGAACTTGGTAATATACCCGAAAAAGATGTTGATGAGCAGCAACTGAGGTTGAAGCTAATTGAACTTGTTTTTTATTTTTAGTATTTTTAACGAAACATGCATAGCTTATGCATAGCTTATGTATATTTTATATTTTAAGTATAAGTTACAATGACCAATAGAAAAATATTTTAACATATATAACAATTCTAGAGATGTATATACGTGGCGTACTCATGCATATTATAACAACTTTTACAACTTTTTGAATCGTTTTATCGCAGAAACGGTGGCTCGTAGGAAAAAAAGTATTGATACATTTTTTATAGATAATTTTATGGTTTATAATTTTTGTCTGAAGTACTTTTATAATAAAACTTACCGTTTTGCTGAAAATCGCGAAAACGCATTTTTTTGACTTTTGACCTTGAATAAAAAAATTTCCATATACGGGAATGATGGGGAACTTTTAAATTATATTTATAATTATGTTTTGAACAATTTTGTTGATTTTCAGCTTGTTGGGACTTTATGCACCTTCACTCTCATTTTTTGGTCTAGATTGACCGGACTATAACACAAAAAACGTCTTATTACTCGCATGGCTTAGGAAAGGTGAAAGGGGAGGCATGTTACTTATTTTAGTATTTACTTCAGAAAGACACATTCTAGCAGCTTCAAATGTAGCAGGCATATTGCTAGGACCACAGGTTATAAAAAAAATAAACATATCATTGAGACCACGCCCTGGGAGAAATGGGAGGGGAAGGCCTATAAAATGCTATCTAAAGAATATACCCTCAACCACTCTGAAGGTGTAGGTGAGCTGGGAATGGGGAATCTTGTTAGATGTTGTAATTTTTTAGCAAGGTTGTTGCTACTATAATATACTATCAAATAGTGCTGCAAATTGAATCATAGCTGTGATAATCTACTCTCCTCATGAAATGAATTCAGGGTACATGACTTGGTCATAAAGAAAATATTCCTATTCCTGTACCCATAAACTTCTGAAATGTTATAGAGGGTGGGCCATTTAAGATTTGGAATTTGATTTGGCTATAAAAAACAAATGAATATTTTTTCTAAGTAATAAGTTTATTAGAAAGATTGAACCTTTCCATTTGGGAATGGAAGACAACATCATTCAAATGACTGCCACGGCTAGCCTTACAATACCCCATTCGATCAGTCCAATTTTTCAGTACATTTTCGATTGTTTGGGTCTCTATTTTGTCAATGGCAACTTCGATTTCATGTTTCAAGTCGTCAATCGTCTCTGGATGGTTAGAGTAACACTTGTCCTTCACGGCTTCCCACAAAAAAGGTCTAACGGAGTCAAATCGCAGCTTCGAGGTGGCCAATTGACATCAGCATTTCGGCTGATTGTGCGATTTTCGAAAACAGTGCGCAAAAGATCGATTGTTACGTTGACTGTGTGGCACTTGGCGCCGTCTTGTTGAAACCAAATGTCGTCTATGTCATAATCTTCAATTTTGGGAAACAAAAAAGGTCTTAGCATGGCGCGGTAGCGATCGCCATTCACCGTTACGGCGTTTCCTTGCTCATTTTCGAAGAAAAATTGCCCAATAATACCGCCAGACCAAAATCCGCACCAGACAGTCAATCGTTGTGGTTTCTTCACAATGACGTGTGGATTTTCTGATCCCCACATACGACAATTTTGCTTATTGACGTATCCTCCGAGGTGGAAATGAGTTCATCTGAAAAGATGATTTTTCGGTAAAAAAGCCCATCTTCGATCAAGCGGTCTCCGGCCCATTGAGCAAACCGAAAACGCATCCGATGATAATGCGGCTTCAGCTCTTGCACTAATTGAACTTTGTACGCATTTATACCGAGATTTTATGCAACATTCTTCTCAAAGGAGTGCGTGAAATGTTCAATTCTTGAGAACGATGACGAGTTGATGTTGATGGATGTTCACGCACACTGAGGAACAGCAGCGATGTTTTCGGTTTAGCGCACCGGACGAGTACGCACACGGGTTGTTTTGTCCAACAACGATTCAGTTTCACGAACTCGCTTCACAAATTGATCCACAAACAGCGTTTTTCGCAAACCCTCTCTGTAATTTTTTTTTGTAAATGTCACAGTTTGAGTAGAGAACTCACCACTTTGGAAATAAGTTTTTAATATTTCCCAACTTTGTTCAAGCCAAAAGCGACCCATTTCATAAATGTCAAACATATAACTAACCTCTGTCACATCACAAATGTCATCAAACCTTCCAACCTCAAAATAACCTACAGTTACAATTATAAACGTTAGATGACTCACCTGTTATTACTCAAGCTTTAACGAAAAAATGCCAATTTTCACCAAATCAGCCTCCATTTATCCCACTACCCCTTGAAGTGGTCTTACCCAAAAACAATTCGAAGCGTTCCTTTGTCGAGTACTGACTGGATACCAAATCTGAAGATTGTATCTGAATTCGTTGGAAAGTTATTGCGCCTACTAACAGACAGACGTACAGGCCGACAGACAAAAAAAATCGTTCCAGAATCAAGTTTTCTATATGTCTTGAGATTTATTACGCCGTTTTAACAACAAAAAATAATTCTTGTCGCCGATATTCCACCTCCAACCCCTAATTTAATTTCAGCACAGAATACCAGATGCTTGATGAAATTGAAAGTTTTTTAACAAACAAACCCTAAAACGCTTAATGAGGAAATCTTGTTAGATATTTAAATCGTTGTTTTACTGTACGTAGTAACTGATTTAAATTTAGCAGATTAATTGCTCCTATAAAATGCTATAAAAATATACCTCCAATCACTCGCAAGCCGTAGGAGAGATGGGAGGCGGAATATTGTTACATATTTTAATTTTTATTTCAAAAACTGCATGGTAACTGGTTAAAATTTAGTGGGATATTACTTCTATTAAATGTTTTCAAAAAATATCCCCCAATTAGTTGAATGCTGTAGGATATATGATAGTGGACGAGATTTTGTTAGGTGGTGGTGGTGGTCGAAAGTTAGCCTCGAAAGTTTCCTTTCATTAGCCACAGATTTTTGTTACTAAAAGGTCCATAAACAGTCACAATACTTGCCTCGCCCCCCATTGCAATACTTTTGTTTCTTTTTTTTTTTAATTTGGTTGCATAATAATAGAGAGATTTTGTTAGATATTTTAATTTTTATTTCAAAAACTGTACATAGTAACAGGTTAAAATTAAGTATGGTTATTGGTTCTACAATTTGCTATAAACAATTACATCCCCAATCACTCGCAAGCCATAGGAGAGATTAAGGGTGGTGTGAATCTTCTTAGACATTTTATTTTTATTGTGAATACTGAACACGGTAACAGACAGAACATTTGCGGGGTTATTGCTCCCATAAAGTGCTATACAAAACGCAGCTTATAGAAGCCTTGACTTCTCTAAGCTTTACCCAAAAACAATCCAAATCGTTTATTTGTCGGGTGCTAACTAGGGATGGGCACATTTCTTAAAACATCTAGGTTAACATCGATGTTTAACATCGAAACCTACTATCGTTGGTAGGAAAAACATCGGCTGGAAAACATCGATGTTGAGAAACATCGATGTTCTCAAAATAATAGTAAATTTACTAATTCTATGTTCTTTCGAAAAAAAAAATAGTTTGTATTTTTGTAGACATTAGAAAATGGAAACATATTCCGAATCAGATTATGGCAGGTGCAGGTTTAAAAAAATTCTGGACGCAGCAAATGCGTTATGGTAGTGAATTTTCATAAAAATGTTTTTAATAGCAAATATGTGTTTTTTTTTAAGAAAGCAGGCATCAAATTTGGTTGCCAGTATAACATATATAGTAAAAACAATGTGCCATATTTCATCAAAATAATTTTATTGTTTGAAAATGTACAAAAATGTCCGAAAGTAAACTTAAAGTGTTCCCGAAAAAACTCGTTTCTTGGTCAACCTTATAGGTTAATAGCAAATTGAGCTATTCAAATATGAAGCATTGATCAAAATTCGCTACCATAACACACTTTCTGCGTCCAGAATTTCTTTTCTTACACACATGCATTATATTTCGATGGAAAATGCAAAAATGCAATAACATAAGGCGTGTGTGATTAAAAAAAAATTGTATCACCAACGACTTATGGGCCAGCCTGTGATTGTAGAAATATTTTTTAAGATGTAGCTCGAGACACCTTATTAAGGTATACAAGTTTTTTATATCTTGTATAATAACGGATATATTGAGCTTTATTGATTTTTTACGAAAATTCGACAGAAATTGTATACCATTAAACGATAAATTCTATAGCTAAGACTACTGCCAAGCATCAGAGGAAGGGTCTATTTGAAATGCATTTTCTGGAAATATTTTAGTAAAATGAAGGACAATGATGGTTGAAACTAAGACTTCAGGGTTTGTAAAACATTCTTCTTGAGACATTTTCTTTCCATAGCCTGTATTAGATTCAAGTTCTTTGCCTAAATGTTGCCAATTTTGACGTTTCAAATCGCAACTTTGACGTTTTGAGGAAAACCCCAATTTATTTTTCTTTAAATGCCTATAACTTTTTTGTTTTTTAACCTACAGTGCTAAATTTTGGTAGGTAACTTGCCTATAACAATGTTAACCCACCAACCAAATTTGGTTGCCCTTACTTTGTTGATTCCGGAGATATATTTTTTTTCTAAAGAAAACACAAAATTTTCCGGGAAAACCTGGGCGGATTTTCCTGGATAACGAACTTGTCCAAGCTACTTTGAAAAGGAAGGTATTCACCAAATTTAGTCTAAATCGGCCCATAATTTGTTTAGTTATCGGTGTGATACATACATACATACATACATATATATATATATATATATATATATATATATATATATATATATATATATATATATATATATATATATATATATATATATGTATAAATAAACATATAAAAATTGAAACTGACCCCGGATATGTTTTCTGGGGGGCCTAATTAGCGCTCATTTGCAAAAAAAAGTTCAAAATTCAAAAGTCGGGATCTCCTCATTAGTGTTTTTTTTAAAGAAAATTCACTAAAAACGGCTATTACTGGTTCTGTGTTACTGTCAGAGCCCAGCGCCATCAGTCTCCGAGCCTTAAACGTTCCTGTTTATGATGTTACTACGTCAATTAATCGGACATGAGTGCCCATTTATGCCAGGTAGCCGGAAGTTAATACTTACTGCGTTCACGTACAGATGTCGCTTAAGTCACAATGTGCAAAGAGTAAAGAATCAATTAGTAATTTGTTCAGTAAATTGATGTATTTTTTAGCCACTGAAAGACTTTCGAACTGAAAAATTACAGGACATTTGTGGGATACGTAACGATGTTTCGATGATTACAAATAACATCGATGTTAAAAATATAACATTGAAATTACAACATTGATGTTTTAAACATCGATGTTCAATGGAAATCATCGATATTCCAAAAACATCGATGTTAGGTGCCCATCCCTAGTGCTAACTGTATACCAAATTTGAAGACAGCTCAATTCGTTCTAAAGTTATCGTGGCTACAAACAAACAGCCATACAGACCGATAGACACAAAAAAATTTTGTTCCCAAATCATGTTTTCTGTATGTTTTGATACTTTTTACGACGTTTAAGCGAAAAAAGTTTGAAATTTTTGTCGCCAATGCCATACTTTCACACGCTGTGACGATGTGGAAGTAAAATTATTAATTTTAAATTTGGCGCGCATAGAGGAGTCTGCTTGCGGTACCCATCAAGTCTGAAAAACACACACTTTTTTTAATTAACGTCACTTATTATTTTGTATTGTCCTAACAAAAATGATATAGTTGTTTAATGACGCCAAAATCCACCGTTTCCGAAATATCTGCAATTTTTCAAAATTTGTCTTAATATACCTAACATATTTGAGAAATTGATTACTTAATGGTTTATATCGTTTTTTTATATATATTTCAATAACACACCACGAGGGCTCACAGCTATATATATAAAAGAGAGACAGAGAGAGAGAGAGAGAGAGAGAGAGAGAGAGACAGAGTGAGGTCACCAACGGCACGTCGGGGGCAAGGGATGACAGTCTTTGGGTGAGGGTAGGGTCACCGATGAGACGTATCTTCTGAATGGAGTCCAGGATAGCGAGTGTAGAAGCGGCAGCGGCACCCAGATGTGGGAGCAGTATTCGAGGTTTGGCCTTATTTGTGAAGTATATAAGGTATAGAGATTAGCTGGTGAAAAGTATTTGCGAGCCCGAAAGAGGAAACCTAATTTCTTAGCAGCTTCTGCAATTGATGTGACATGTTGGTGCCAATTTAGATTTCGATCCATAGAAATGCCAACAAGTGAAAAGGACTCATTACTTTGATTTTCATTGTGATGGGTCTAGTGGTATATCTTATGAGAAAGAAAGCAATACTGAGATTTGGTGGGGTTGAATTGTACAAGATTCTATTTCCGCAGTCTAATATTTTTTGGAGATCCACAGAGACAGAACCCTCCATGAGTCTACGATCCTAATCTAATTGGGCTAAAGAGACAGGGTTAGAATATTGTATATTTGAGTGGAGGGTGCTGTTGTTCGCGTAACTGTGAACTGGGTTGGATGTGCTAGAGAGGAGGTTATTGATGTGGAGAAGAAACAAAGTAGGGACTAAAGCTGAACCTTGAGGAACTCCTGCATTAATTGGATACAGTTTAAAAGAATGGCCATCCACGACAACAGAAATTAAATAATTAATTAATTATAGGGTGTCTCGAGCTGTAGCTTTTCAACCTATTTTGACAATTACAGAGTGGCGTTGGTACACGCTTTATTTTTTTAATCGAATACCCCTTATGTTGTTGCATTTTTGTGTTTTCCATCAAATTATAGTGCATGTATGTAAGGAAAAAAAGATATCCTTAATTGTTTTTGAGTTATTTCAATTGATTTGCAACTTTTCACGCTTTTGGTGCATATTTCAAACGCATATCATAAATTGTGATATGGCGTTTTTATCAATAAACAGCGGAGCCCCATGGAAATGACGCATTCAGAGAGCTTTTTCTTTGTATTACTCATCGAAAAAATCGAGCTGCTGTATACAGTTACTCTCAAATAGTGGCTGAATTAGAAAAGTTTTCGCTGAAATGTTTTTAGTGTTTCCGTAGAAATCATTTTTTTGTAAGATTTTTGTGATATGTTGGTAATAAATAATAAAAGTTTAGTAATTTATTTAAAAAAAAAAGTTGTCGAATTTTTGTGAAAAATATAATTTAGTGTAACATTACTGAAGGCAATTTATGTAAAAGAAATTATCATATTTTTTTTCAATTTTGGTCCTAAAGCTGTTTGTGAATAATTATATCTTGGCAGGTGTGTAAATAGCTTAAAGAGGTTCGTTGGCCAGGAAAATCGGGACCTGTTTTTTTGGAACTTTTAAAGTTTATTTTCGGAAAATGTTTGTACTTTTCGAAACAACAAAGCTATTTTAATGAAATATAGTACATTGTTAGTACTATATGGGTTATACTATCAACCAAATGTCCTTCTTGTAACAACAAGACATATTTTCCATTTAAAACATTTTAACGAAAATTCGCTACCATAACGCATTTGCTGCGTCCAGAACTTTTTTTGTATAGACACATTGTAAGAATGTTGTTTAGTAAAGTAATACCCATCACACATTGAAAATTCTTGTATGAATAAAAAAATGTAAATTTTTTTGGGGCTCACAGACCCCACCCATGCCTTTTTGTAGAAAAGATTTCGCCCGTGCACCAAAGGGTTAAATGAAAATGGTAGTGCCGCCTCCTAAAACTATAACTTTCTCCCAAAAGTAATATTTTATATGCCAGAGTAATTTTTTGAACGGATCCGGTAGACCAACTTATGTTTGGCAATTCTATTTATTGCTAAATAGGACAATTAAACCAATGAGATGACTAGATTGATGCCAGTTTGTGGGTCAAACCAATGACGTCACAATCTGAGATCGATAGATATAACGCATGTGTGACAGAATCAAGTGGCCTTTACCGAGAGGAAATACAGGTGAGTTGAGTGTTGAATAATTCATCTGTCATTAAACGGAAGAACAAAGATTGTGGGTAGTTTCTGCTACCCACTAGGTTAAAGCAAAGCTACCCACTTTGTCTTGAATTACTAACTGGGGACGGTTATGCCATCAGAGTTGTATAGAAACTATTCATGCTATGTATATTGACGTTTGAATAGTTAACGAACACTGTACATGACAAAGCAGGTGACTTTAAACTCTCTGATTGAAGTGGCAGTGCACAAATATAATCATTATTTTTTCAAATTTCAAACAAATGACAGATGTGCCAAATAAATTGTTAAAAAGTAGGTTTGTCTATCGGTTTCTATATTTAGAACTACAACGCAGATGTCTACTAAACATTAATCATCACAATAGATTATATCACTCCCTAATAGGTTTTTAAATAAATTGTTAGTGAATTTTCTTTAAAAAAATCACTGATAAGGAGATGGCGACTTTCGCGAAATTTCTTCAAATGAGCGCGATCTAGGACTGCTGGAACCCAAAGCCGAGGTCAGTTTCAGACTTTATATATATATATATATATATATATATATATATATATATATATATATATATATATATATATATGTGTCACATCGATAACTCAAAAAATAATGGGCCGATTTTGATAAAATGTGGTGAGTACATTCCTTTCGCAAGTGACTTGGATAAGTTCGTTAGCCATGAAAATCGGACTAGCTTTTCCCGGAAAATTTTGTGTTTTCTTTTAAAAAAAATTTATATCTCCGGAAGTAACAAAGCTATGACAACCAAATTGGGTACGCGTGTTTGTATTATAAAGAGCGAACCATGTACCAAAATTTAGGTCTCTGAGTTTAAAGACAAAACAAGTTATGGTCAGTTAAAGAAAAAAACATGGAGTTTTCCCCAAAACGTCAAAGTCCCGATTTGAAACGTCAAAATTGGCAATGTTTAGGCGAAGAACGTGAAACAAATACGCATTGTGAAAAGAAAATGTTGCAAGAAGAGTGTTCTGCGAACACTTATGTTTCAACTTCAACCGCCATTGTCCTTCATTTTACTAAAATATTTACATAAAATGCATTTCAAATAGACCGTTTCTCTGATGCTTTGGCTGTCGGTTTAGTTAACTTGATGCTTTCGCTGTATGTTTAGTTAAGTATATCGTTTAACGGTCTTTTTCCTAGAACAAATTCGTTAATGCATTTTTGCATTTTTTATAGAAATATGATGCATGTTTGTAAGTAAAAAATCTGGACGCAGCAAGTGCGTTCTGGTAGCGAATTTTCATTAAATCCTTCAAACTCAATTTGCTATTAACGTAAGGTTTGTTGGCTAGGAAACCAACATTTACGTTTATTTTCGTACATTTTCAAACAATAATTAGTAATTTTGATAAAGTATAGTACATTGTTTCTACTACGCAGGCTATACCGGTAATCAGATTGATGTCTGCTCGCATTTGCTATTAAAAACATTTTATGGAAATTCACTTCCATTACACACTTGCTGCATCCAGACTTTTGAAAAATGTTTATATATTTTCAAACAATAAAGTTATTTCGATGAAATATGGTACATTGTTTCTACTATATAGGCAACCAAGTTTGAGGCCTGCTGTCACCAAAGAAAGACATTTGCTATTAAAAATACTTTAAAGAAAATTCGCTACCATAACGCACTTGCTGCGTCCAGGTTTTTTCATTATCAAGAATGAAACGCCATTAGTTATTAATTTGTTAGTATGAATTTATGTTTTTTTACTGTTAATTTTTGCAATACATTTTAAAACCATAGCATTTTTGAATAGAGAATGAAGATATTTTTCAGATGAGATATCACTAGCCCCTAGTTCCCATTTAAATGTTGGTGGCTGCAACTGTCACTCGAAGAGGGTTTCATTATCGGGGGGTGTGCTGGCAAGGGTTAAACATTACAAACCAATTTTTTTTGGTACAAGGTCACGTCAGTAGTAGAAGACTTTTTGGTGAATTTTTTGTAGAATCGAAACTTTTGGTAAAAAGAGTTTTTGTGAATCTTTGTAAAATAAAAAATGTTCGAATTTTCTTGCAAAAAAATGGCTTAGCAGATTTTCAGGACAAACATTTTTTTAGCGAAATTTTGCAAACTCAGTAAGTTGCTTTACCATATCTCCTTATACATTTTTTCACCGACTCGTGGAAAAACGTTAATGAAAATTTTCCAGGAAAAACTGTTTCACCTATTTTTTGTAGAAAAATTTTGAAAGTAATTGGTCAGTGGACGAACATAAGGATACGCCTTTGCATTTTAATGGCTCTTGTTAGACAGCGAACTACTTACCTGAATACTAATTAAGTCCACCCAATTATTAATATTCCCTTAATGAACACCAGGGGCGGCTCCCCAATAAGTGCGCCCGCGCGCAAGTTATATTATATTATAACGCAGTGTCATCACATTGTAAGGCACACGTGTTGTTTATTCCATCTAGGATTCTTAGTATTGTAAGATAACATTTATAGTAGAGGGAATTATTATGCATTAAGACAATTAGATTTTAGTTTAGTTTATAGCCAGCTTCTGTTGTGTAAACTCCTGCTTCAGATTAATAAAGTTTTTTAAAAGAAGTTCTCTGAACTTAAGTACATTTGTGGCGCAGTCGTTAGTATTTTTGGAAACGGGCTTAGAACAAAAATCGTCGCGGTCCGGTCTGTTTTAACAGTTTATTTCAATAAAAAAGAACCTTTATGAGTTCGAGAACGTCCTATTAACGGTTATCTGAAGCAGTTTCTTAGGGATCCAGACAAAAATCGCTGGTTCCTTTAGAAAAAGTATAGTTAAGAAAATCTGGGAGTCCAGACAAAAATCGCTGGTTCCTTTAGAAGTATATTTAGGAAGATCTGGGAGTCCGGACAAGCATCGCTGGTTCCTGTAGATCAAAATAGAGTTAAGAAGACCTGGGATTCCGGACAAGCATCGCTGGTTCCTCAAGGCACTAAATGAAGCTTTTAACAATATTAATGTAAGTAGTGTTTTCCTTTATATTCATTAAATCCTGTCTTATTCGTATAATTGCAGTTTTCTGTTTTATTAAAAATCTAAGAAATAAATATTTGTAGCATAACACGTATTTAATATATTTATATAGTTAGGAAAATTTTATGTCTGAACTTGATATAGCAAGTTTAATTGAGAAGGTAAATAAATTAAGATTAAATATGCCTAACACACAAGGTGCTTCTGCTACAATTGTAAATAACACAACAGACATGCAGTTGTTAAGGTGTCATGCAGACAGTATTCCTGTTTTTGATGGTAATACTAGACAGTTAAATAGATTTTTACATTCTTGCGAAGCATTTTTAAGAAATTTTCAAAATACTCTAGAAGCCGATCATCCAATAAATAGTTGTCTGTTTAATATAATTTTGTCGAAGTTAAAAGGTAGAGCAGCAGACCTCATTTATCCAAGACTAGAGCTTAATTCTTGGTTTGCAATCAAAGATGCGTTAACTTTAAGTTTCTCTGACCAAAGAAGTATAGATTGTCTGATACAAGATCTTATTTCAATAAAACCTTTAAAAAATGAATCACCTACTCAATTTGGCATGAGAATTCAAGATTCACGAAGTCTATTATTTTCTAAATTAAATATGTCTATAGATGACGAGAACGAAATCAGAATAAAAATTGAACATTATAATGATTTCGCTTTAAAAACATTTATCAGTGGTTTACCATATGAACTACAATTAGTGGTTAGATTAAGATATCCTAGTAGTTTAGAGAGAGCTATGTCTATTGTGATCGAAGAAGAAAACTTTAAGAATTTCTCTAGACAAAATGCTAGTGCTTTTTACAAACAGCAACAACCACATAAAAGTACTGCTTTCAATTCTATACCGACTAATGTAGGAACGCCTCAGCAGTTTAATAGATTTGCAAATTCGAATCACCCTATAGGTAATTTTCTAGCGAATAATTTATATAATTCGGCAAAGCAATTTAATAATTTTCCATTTAGGCAAAACCCTCAAACACATTCTGGAAGTAATCAAGTAAGACAAAATTTCCAGCCGAAGCCATTTAATGCATTTGAAAAGAGATCGAATAATTTACGGCATAATTATACACCACAAAATTATCAACAAAAATTCATTCCTAGAAATAACGCCAATTCAAACAGATATCCACAGCAGATGGATACGTCATCAAGTAACTCGAGAAATATTACGCAATTTGTACCGAGTTCAAGACCAACGTTCACTCATCAGGAACTATTTGCACAGCAAGTGGAAGATGAACCCAGTAACTTATCTCCATATGTGCATGAAAATGAAAACGATACCATGCACCTACATAACGTTCCAGATGCTTATAGTAACACGTTTGTAGATAATTTAGGCCTAGAAAATAATGTAAATGAATACGCCGATATAAGTCATTATGATAATTATGCAGAATATTCACAGAGAGGTATTAATCATTTCTTCCAGGGCGAATTTCAAGACCCAGAGAACGAAAATATAAATTTTTCACAGGCCCAACCCACCAACAGTGTAACATAATACAACTTAATAATATAAGAACAGATCTCCCCTATGTGTATATATCTTATTTAAATGCTTACTTTCTTTTGGATACAGGTAGTTCTAAAAGTCTTATAGATCCAATGTTAGCTCATAAATATTATGGCAAATATATAAAAAAAGAAATGTTTAACATACAAACAGCTCACGCAATGACGTGTCATGACGAAGTAGCTGTTATTCCAACCTTTAATTTATTTAATAATAAAGGTATGCACAAGTTTTATATATTTAAATTCTCAGAAAAATTCGATGGTCTAATTGGTGCTGATATATTAAATAAATTAGGCGCAAACATTGATTTACAAAATTGTAAATTAACTGCTAAAGACATCGAAATTCCAATAACATATGAAAGTTCATTAAATTTGGTTGAAAACAATAATCACTCCTACAAATTCCAAAACTTTAGTATAACGATCGAACCTAGAATGCAAAAGGTAGTTAGGATTCCTGTAAAGCAAAATCAGGGACTCGGAATTCTAAATCACGAAATTTTTGGTGATGGCACAGAAATGCCATTAGCACTTGTAAACGTTAAAAATAATTTGGCTGTAACCACAATCACAAACTCTAAAGATAATCCTGTTAAAGTAACATTTCATGAACCATTAGACATAGAGCCGATTAATTGTCTTGACATGAATTTTTATGAAAAAATGGAAGTTGACGACATTATGTCTGAAGAACAAGATAATCTTTTAAAAAATAATTTAAAAAATATAAGATTAGATCACTGTAATATAGAAGAGAAAAATGCTATTAGAAAATTATGTTACGAGTTTAGGGACATATTTCATTGTGAACAAATACCATTAACATTTACTAATCAAATTAGACATAAGATAAATCTAAAAGATGATACACCTATATTTACTAAAACTTATCGATATCCAGAAATTCATAGAAATGAAGTTCGACAACAAATTTCAAAAATGTTAGATCAGGGAATTATTCAAAACTCAACATCCCCTTGGTCAAGTCCCATCTGGATCGTACCAAAGAAACTCGATTCCTCTGGTAAAAAGAAGTGGCGTATTGTGATAGATTATCGCAAATTAAATGAGCGAACTATTGACGACAGATATCCCTTACCTAATATTACAGAAATTTTAGACAAATTGGGCAAAAGCCAATATTTTACAACCCTAGATCTAGCAAGCGGTTATTATCAAATAGAAATGCACCCAGATGACATTCCAAAAACCGCGTTTCAAACTGAGCAAGGTCATTATGAATTTAAGAGGATGCCGATGGGCTTGAAGAGTTCTCCTTCCACATTTCAACGCGTAGTCGATAATATACTGAGAGGTTTACAAAATGAGATATGTCTGGTATATTTAGACGATATTGTAATATTTAGCACGTCTTTGCAAGAACATCTCGATAGGTTAAGGAAAGTTTTTATACGGTTACGAGAGGCAAATTTTAAATTACAGTTAGATAAGTCTGAATTTCTTAGGAAAGAGGTTCAATATCTTGGACACATAGTCACCCCATCCGGAGTCAAGCCGAATCCTGACAAGATATCAGCAATAAAGAGTTTTCCCTTACCAAAAACCCGAAAAGACATTAAATCGTTCCTAGGTTTAGTAGGATATTATAGGCGATTTATAAAAGACTTTGCAAAAATAACAAAGCCAATGACGGTTTGCTTAAAGAAAGACATGCAAATTAAACATACAGCAGAATTCATATAAGCTTTCGAACATTGTAAAAATTTACTTATCAATTCCCCTATACTTCAATATCCCGATTTTAATCAACCTTTTGTGCTTACAACAGATGCAAGTAATTACGCTCTAGGCGCAGTTTTATCTCAAGGCAATATCCCTAATGACAAACCTGTAGCTTTTGCTAGTAGAACTCTGAACGACAGTGAAACTAGATATTCTGTCATAGAAAAAGAACTGTTAGCCATTGTATGGGCATGTAAATATTTTAGACCGTATCTGTATGGTAGAAAGTTTAAAATTTATACCGATCATAGACCACTTGTTTGGATCTTTAGTTTAAAAGAACCTAATAGCAAACTTTTACGGTGGCGTTTGAAGTTGGAAGAATTCGATTACGAAATAATATATAAAAAGGGTTCTCAAAATAAAAACGCAGACGCATTATCAAGAATAAATTTAAATCCAATTGAAACTGAGAGTCTAATAAATAATCCTGGTGACATTAATCAAGATCTTTTAGAGTTTTTCCCAGAATTAGTAGAAAATACTGCTAATTTTAACGAACCTCAACCCTCAACTTCTTATGCACATAGCGATAACAATATTGAAGGGATGCGACAAAGTTCACCAAAAATAATTATTCAAAGTGATGTACAAGTAAGACCGCCTCATGATCAAAACGAAAGTAATACTCTTTCTACACCTCATTCCAGTAGCAATCAAACACTCAATAATGGTATTCCTATACTGGACGATATTGTCAATAACAAAAGAAATCAAATTTTAATAGCAAAAAATCCTCACAATTTACTTGACGTCAGTAAAACTAGGTTAGATAACTTAACCATAACAAACGTAAAAATTCCTAAATCCAACGAAAAACTAGTAATAGAATTTTTGAAAAAATATACTGGTTCTAATAAAACATATCATTTGTATTTTTATGACCAAACAATGTATTCGGAATTTAATAAAGTGTACATGAAACATTTTCAACCCTCTGGTCTCAAGCTAGTTAAATGTACAAAATTAATAAATACCGTTATCGACAAAGACGAAAGGACCTTAATATTAAAATACCAGCATGAAGGAAAATGTAACCATAGAGGTATAACGGAAACGTTAGAGCGACTAAAACGTAATTATTATTGGCCTTCAATAATTACAGATGTTACAAATTATATAAACAATTGTGAAATTTGTCAAAGGACCAAATATAGTAGAAAAAAACCGTATGTCCCAATTATTTTAACGGAAACGGTAGGTAAGCCATTTGATTTATTACACGTTGATGTTTTCAAATTTGACGGTCAAGATTTTGTTACAATCTTAGATGCTTTTTCCAAATTAGGTCAAGCTTTTCCAATTCATGGCAAAACTGGCATAGAAGTATGTAATGCATTAATTCATTACTTTTCATTTTATGGGTTACCCCAACGCATAACTATGGACAATGGTCCTGAACTAAAAAATCTGACAGTACAGGAGTTACTTAAATCGCATAAAATAAAAGCACACTTCACCACACCGTTACATCATGAATCTAATGCACCGGTAGAAAGATTCCACTCCACATTGATCGAACATTTGAGAATATTACGGGAAAAATATAAAAACGAGAATGTAAAAACTTTAATGATGTATGCAGTAATAGCCTACAATAATACTATTCATTCCGCTACAAAATTTACACCCTTAGAACTAACTCTAGGTCATACAGATTCCCGTGATCCTTCCGAATTAATTGATTCGAGTTTTTATGCAGATTATGTAATAAATCATAGGGACAAATTGAAAAAATTATATGAAAACATTTCGGAAATTTTGGAAGATGGTAAGAAACAAGTAGTTGAAAAACGAAACAGGTTAGGTCCAGAACAATATCAATATAAATTAGGTCAAACCGTTTATAAGACAAATATTAAAAGAAATAAAAAATTAAATAAGTTTACAGGTCCCTTTGAAATTACAGAAATGTTAGAACACAATCGAGTAAAAATAAAAAATAAGTCCACTAATAAAGAGGAAATAATTCACTTAAAGGAACTAAAAATTCCTGTTGTTACAGAATCGTCTCCACAGCTGGAGCAGAACTAGCCGTATTCCATGACCTTTCAAATAATCCTGGCTTATTACCCCTTAAATTAGGTAACGCTCAAAACATAGGTCATTTGTGCAAGTATATGACATTACACCCATTGTCAATCAATTTTATACAATACAACAAAAATTTTATAGATTAAGATTGCATTTTAAAAATTTTACAGAATATAAGAGAGAATTTCACAACTCGTATAATATAGCTTTAGTTTTAGAAAATAAAATAACATTGCAAATAAATCAAGTCAATCCAACTATAACTAAAAGACCAAAACGTGGTTTATTAAATCCTTTGGGATCTTTTATTAAGATTTTCACCGGAAATCTCGATCAGGCAGATGCCGAAAGGTATGACAACGCAATTGGAATTTTGTCGGAAAATCAAAGAAAATTAAAAACATTAGTAAATGAACAAATAACCCTGTTACAAAAGTCGATGGAAAGTTTTAAAAATATTACTTTAACTTTGCAGCATAATGAAATTGTACTTGAGTCTCGGTTGCAACAAGTTGAACAGGTGATAAAAAGAATTAATTTACAGAGCATAGAAAATTTTAGTTATTTTCTTATTCAGATGACAATATCACAAATTTCTACAATGTATCAGATTATCTATGATATATTAGAAAAAATACAGTTAGCAATAACATTTTCTAAAATAAGCACTCTTCATAATTCTATAGTTGAGCCGAATGAGTTGTTACAAGAAATTAAATTAGTCAGCAATTATTTGGATGCAAGTAAAAACAAATTACCTTTTGAGCCGGTATTAGAAAATATTCTACTTTTGGAAAGGATAATTGAAATTAAAAGTTACAGTAAAGGTAATCAAATAATATTCATAATAGAAATTCCGATTTGTGAAATAGAAGGCTACAATTATTATCATTTATATCCACTACCTACTCCAAACCTTAATTCATTTAGAGCCATTATAGCCCACTCGAAATACCTGCTCCTTAATGAACACTATTACATATACACGGAAGAAAAGTGCCGAGAAATATCCAATGAAGAATTTATTTGTCACGAAACCAACTCAGCTGGTATTCAAGAAGATCCGCCCTGTGAAGTCAAGATGCTGAAATTCATGAAAAATGTAACCAATTGTCATCAAATTCCAGTAGAAGTAGTCAACGCCAAGGCCCAAAGCTTAGAGAAAAACCAATGGATGATATTAGCACCAATATCTACAGTAGCTGTCCGAAAATGTGGCAACGACCGAGACAACGTACCCCTCAAAGGAACATATGTTTTAGAAGTGAAACTACAGTGTGAAGTGCAAATTGAAGACATTCACATTCAAAGTCATCAAAGACTTGAAACAAAATATAGACACATTGAACTTCCCAATTTTAAAACTGATAGTGAAAGTGACGAAACCTATAATCCCCAATATAAAGTAAACTTTCAATCTCTTAGGTTAAATTCCATTAAGTTAGATGAAATAAATAATATACAAAAAGCTCTTGTTGAACAGAAAGAAAAAATTAGTAATATATCAGATAATGTTCCAATACATTTTTATAAAGTTAGTTTTTGGACTATATTAATTTACATTGTTATTATATTTGTCATTTGCTGTATTATTTATAAATGTATTATTAAGAAAAGGAAATTAACCAAATCAAATAAGTCCGAGGATATCAATCAAGATATAATAATTTAAGTTCAATTTTTATTACTTTCGCATTTTTACCCAATGCTCCAATCTGACAAGGGAGGAGTTATATTATATTATAACGCAGTGTCATCACATTGTAAGGCACACGTGTTGTTTATTCCATCTAGGATTCTTAGTATTGTAAGATAACATTTATAGTAGAGGGAATTATTATGCATTAAGACAATTAGATTTTAGTTTAGTTTATAGCCAGCTTCTGTTGTGTAAACTCCTGCTTCAGATTAATAAAGTTTTTTAAAAGAAGTTCTCTGAACTTAAGTACATTTGTCGCACACTGGCGCCTGCCGGGGAAAAATAATATTTTTGCTATGCTATATTTTAATAAATTTTTATTTTTTTACCTCCTGCATTCTACACAAACAAAATTAGTAAATCGAGGATCGCAGAGTCGGCAGCCATTAATACAGAATCAGAAGAAGTATAGTGTGTTAATGGTTGTCGACGTTATATACATCCATATACACAGTCCTGCGTCGGTGTGTATTCTTCGGCGCTCTACCTAAATGGGAAACTTCAATACGAAATGATCGACTATCTTCGTCAAAAATGTCCGAATAAGCAATCCCGTTGTGCGCTTTAAAATTCCATACTTGCAGCACAGCATAATAAGACCCAGCACTGAATCTTGTATGGCGCCCCCTTCATATTGTGAGAATAGAATATTTGAACTTGCCCACATCGCTCCAGCTTAACGGATCAGGGTGGGACTCGGCATACAGTTATGCTGTTCTCGAATCTCAGGTGTAATCGCTCATTTTATCGCCAGGACCGTATTATCTTATTAAAGCAATGTTATTATTGATTTGTATACAGCAATATATTACGTAATTGAAACAACGATAATTAAATATAGTCTAAAATATAGTGTTAGTAGAAGGAATATAACTACGATAGATTAGATCCTCGTGAATAGCATCTCACATTTTGACATTTTAAAGTATATTAAATTACTTAGTCAAAATTTATAATAAGTTTGCGTCTATCAAGTACGGCATTCTGGCGTATTTTCATAAATATCATTCAATCTTAAAATTCAAGTTAAAAAAAGTATATATATATATATATATATATATATATATATATATATATATATATATATATATATATATATATATATATATATATATATATATATATATAGTAAAATTGAAAAGATACGTGCAGTATAAAACGACAAAGATCACATATTGTCATGTTTTTATGTCAAACAAAACATTTGAAATTATATAATGATAGGCTTAGCCGTTTTTAAATATATAAATTGATAGACGAGTAAATGAACATATAAATAAATATAATAAAATTGAAAAGATACGTGAAGTATAAAATGACAAAGATCACATATTGTCATGTCTTTATATCAAACAACACATTTAAAATTATATAGTTAGTTAGTAATTATCAAAGGAAAGGACTTTTTAACTACTATAACCTATAACTAACTAGAGGAAAACTTGGTAAGTAGTTAATAATTATTAAGTTTAGTAAGGAGTTTTTTTTTATAATACATTTTCGGGAAAAAAAAGGGGAGCCCTACAAATGTACTTAAGTTCAGAGAACTTCTTTTAAAAAACTTTATTAATCTGAAGCAGGAGTTTACACAACAGAAGCTGGCTATAAACTAAACTAAAATCTAATTGTCTTAATGCATAATAATTCCCTCTACTATAAATGTTATCTTACAATACTAAGAATCCTAGATGGAATAAACAACACGTGTGCCTTACAATGTGATGACACTGCGTTATAATATAATATAACTCCTCCCTTGTCAGATTGGAGCATTGGGTAAAAATGCGAAAGTAATAAAAATTGAACTTAAATTATTATATCTTGATTGATATCCTCGGACTTATTTGATTTGGTTAATTTCCTTTTCTTAATAATACATTTATAAATAATACAGCAAATGACAAATATAATAACAATGTAAATTAATATAGTCCAAAAACTAACTTTATAAAAATGTATTGGAACATTATCTGATATATTACTAATTTTTTCTTTCTGTTCAACAAGAGCTTTTTGTATATTATTTATTTCATCTAACTTAATGGAATTTAACCTAAGAGATTGAAAGTTTACTTTATATTGGGGATTATAGGTTTCGTCACTTTCACTATCAGTTTTAAAATTGGGAAGTTCAATGTGTCTATATTTTGTTTCAAGTCTTTGATGACTTTGAATGTGAATGTCTTCAATTTGCACTTCACACTGTAGTTTCACTTCTAAAACATATGTTCCTTTGAGGGGTACGTTGTCTCGGTCGTTGCCACATTTTCGGACAGCTACTGTAGATATTGGTGCTAATATCATCCATTGGTTTTTCTCTAAGCTTTGGGCCTTGGCGTTGACTACTTCTACTGGAATTTGATGACAATTGGTTACATTTTTCATGAATTTCAGCATCTTGACTTCACAGGGCGGATCTTCTTGAATACCAGCTGAGTTGGTTTCGTGACAAATAAATTCTTCATTGGATATTTCTCGGCACTTTTCTTCCGTGTATATGTAATAGTGTTCATTAAGGAGCAGGTATTTCGAGTGGGCTATAATGGCTCTAAATGAATTAAGGTTTGGAGTAGGTAGTGGATATAAATGATAATAATTGTAGCCTTCTATTTCACAAATCGGAATTTCTATTATGAATATTATTTGATTACCTTTACTGTAACTTTTAATTTCAATTATCCTTTCCAAAAGTAGAATATTTTCTAATACCGGCTCAAAAGGTAATTTGTTTTTACTTGCATCCAAATAATTGCTGACTAATTTAATTTCTTGTAACAACTCATTCGGCTCAACTATAGAATTATGAAGAGTGCTTATTTTAGAAAATGTTATTGCTAACTGTATTTTTTCTAATATATCATAGATAATCTGATACATTGTAGAAATTTGTGATATTGTCATCTGAATAAGAAAATAACTAAAATTTTCTATGCTCTGTAAATTAATTCTTTTTATCACCTGTTCAACTTGTTGCAACCGAGACTCAAGTACAATTTCATTATGCTGCAAAGTTAAAGTAATATTTTTAAAACTTTCCATCGACTTTTGTAACAGGGTTATTTGTTCATTTACTAATGTTTTTAATTTTCTTTGATTTTCCGACAAAATTCCAATTGCGTTGTCATACCTTTCGGCATCTGCCTGATCGAGATTTCCGGTGAAAATCTTAATAAAAGATCCCAAAGGATTTAATAAACCACGTTTTGGTCTTTTAGTTATAGTTGGATTGACTTGATTTATTTGCAATGTTATTTTATTTTCTAAAACTAAAGCTATATTATACGAGTTGTGAAATTCTCTCTTATATTCTGTAAAATTTTTAAAATGCAATCTTAATCTATAAAATTTTTGTTGTATTGTATAAAATTGATTGACAATGGGTGTAATGTCATATACTTGCACAAATGACCTATGTTTTGAGCGTTACCTAATTTAAGGGGTAATAAGCCAGGATTATTTGAAAGGTCATGGAATACGGCTAGTTCTGCTCCAGCTGTGGAGACGATTCTGTAACAACAGGAATTTTTAGTTCCTTTAAGTGAATTATTTCCTCTTTATTAGTGGACTTATTTTTTATTTTTACTCGATTGTGTTCTAACATTTCTGTAATTTCAAAGGGACCTGTAAACTTATTTAATTTTTTATTTCTTTTAATATTTGTCTTATAAACGGTTTGACCTAATTTAAATTGATATTGTTCTGGACCTAAGCGGTTTCGTTTTTCAACTACTTGTTTCTTACCATCTTCCAAAATTTCCGAAATGTTTTCATATATTTTTTTCAATTTGTCCCTATGATTTATTACATAATCTGCATACAAACTCGAATCAATTAATTCGGAAGGATCACGGGAATCTGTATGACCTAGAGTTAGTTCTAATGGTGTAAATTTTGTAGCGGAATGAATAGTATTATTGTAGGCTATTACTGCATACATCATTAAAGTTTTTACATTCTCGTTTTTATATTTTTCCCGTAATATTCTCAAATGTTCGATCAATGTGGAGTGGAATCTTTCTACCGGTGCATTAGATTCATGATGTAACGGTGTGGTGAAATGTGCTTTTATTTTATGCGACTTAAGTAACTCTTGTACTGTCAGATTTTTTAGTTCAGGACCATTGTCCATAGTTATGCGTTGGGGTAACCCATAAAATGAAAAGTAATGAATTAATGCATTACATACTTCTATGCCAGTTTTGCCATGAATTGGAAAAGCTTGACCTAATTTGGAAAAAGCATCTAAGATTGTGACAAAATCTTGACCGTCAAATTTGAAAACATCAACGTGTAATAAATCAAATGGCTTACCTACCGTTTCCGTTAAAATAATTGGGACATACGGTTTTTTCCTACTATATTTGGTCCTTTGACAAATTTCACAATTGTTTATATAATTTGTAACATCTGTAATTATTGAAGGCCAATAATAATTACGTTTTAGTCGCTCTAACGTTTCCGTTATACCTCTATGGTTACATTTTCCTTCATGCTGGTATTTTATTATTAAGGTCCTTTCGTCCTTGTCAATAACGGTATTAATTAATTTTGTACATTTAACTAGCTTGAGACCAGAGGGTTGAAAATGTTTCATGTACACTTTATTAAATTCCGCATACATTGTTTGGTCATAAAAATACAAATGATATGTTTTATTAGAACCAGTATATTTTTTCAAAAATTCTATTACTAGTTTTTCGTTGGATTTAGGAATTTTTACGTTTGTTATGGTTAAGTTATCTAACCTAGTTTTACTGACGTCAAGTAAATTGTGAGGATTTTTTGCTATTAAAATTTGATTTCTTTTGTTATTGACAATATCGTCCAGTATAGGAATACCATTATTGAGTGTTTGATTGCTACTTGAATGGGGTGTAGAAAGAGTATTACTTTCATTTTGATTATGAGGTGGTCTTATTTGAACATCACCTTGAATAATTATTTTTGGTGAACTTTGTCGCATCCCTTCAATATTGATATCGCTATGTGCATAAGAAGTTGAGGGTTGAGGTTCATTAAAATTAGCAGTATTTTCTACTAATTCTGGGAAAAATTCTAAAAGATCTTGATTAATGTCACCAGGATTATTTATTAGACTCTCAGTTTCGATTGGATTTAAATTTATTCTTGATAATGCGTCTGCGTTTTTATTTTGAGAACCCTTTTTATATATAATGTCATAATCGAATTCTTCCAACTTCAAACGCCACCGTTAAAGTTTGCTATTAGGTTCTTTTAAACTAAAGATCCAAACAAGGGGTCTATGATCTGTATAAATTTTAAACTTTCTACCATACAGATACGGTCGAAAATATTTACATGCCCATACAATAGCTAACAGTTCCTTTTCTATGACAGAATATCTAGTTTCACTGTCGTTCAGGGTTCTACTAGCAAAAGCTACAGGTTTGTCATTAGGGACATTTCCTTGAGATAAAACTGCGCCTAGAGCGTAATTACTTGCATCTGTTGTAAGCACAAAAGGTTGATTAAAATCGGGATATTGAAGTATAGGGGAATTGATAAGTAAATTTTTACAATGTTCGAAAGCTTGTATGAATTCTGCTGTATGTTTAATTTGCATGTCTTTCTTTAAGCAAACCATCATTGGCTTTGTTATTTTTGCAAAGTCTTTTATAAATCGCCTATAATATCCTACTAAACCTAGGAACGATTTAATGTCTTTTCGGGTTTTTGGTAAGGGAAAACTCTTTATTGCTGATATTTTGTCAGGATTCGGCTTGACTCCGGATGGGGTGACTATGTGTCCAAGATATTGAACCTCTTTCCTAAGAAATTCAGACTTATCTAACTGTAATTTAAAATTTGCCTCCCGTAACCGTATAAAAACTTTCCTTAACCTATCGAGATGTTCTTGTAAAGACGTGCTAAATATTACGATATCGTCTAAATATACTAGACATATCTCATTTTGTAAACCTCTCAGTATATTATCGACTACGCGTTGAAATGTGGAAGGAGAGCTCTTCAAGCCCATCGGCATCCTCTTAAATTCATAATGACCTTGCTCAGTTTGAAACGCGGTTTTTGGAATGTCATCTGGGTGCATTTCTATTTGATAATAACCGCTTGCTAGATCTAGAGTTGTAAAATATTGGCTTTTGCCCAATTTGTCTAAAATTTCTGTTATATTAGGCAAAGGATATCTGTCGTCAATAGTTCGCTTATTTAATTTGCGATAATCTATCACAATACGCCACTTCTTTTTACCAGATGAATCGAGTTTCTTTGGTACGATCCAGATGGGACTTGACCAAGGGGATGTTGAGTTTTGAATAATTCCCTGATCTAACATTTTTGAAATTTGTTGTCGAACTTCATTTCTATGAATTTCTGGATATCGATAAGTTTTAGTAAATATAGGTGTATCATCTTTTAGATTTATCTTATGTCTAATTTGATTAGTAAATGTTAATGGTATTTGTTCACAATGAAATATGTCCCTAAACTCGTAACATAATTTTCTAATAGCATTTTTCTCTTCTATATTACAGTGATCTAATCTTATATTTTTTAAATTATTTTTTAAAAGATTATCTTGTTCTTCAGACATAATGTCGTCGACTTCCATTTTTTCATAAAAATTCATGTCAAGACAATTAATCGGCTCTATGTCTAATGGTTCATGAAATGTTACTTTAACAGGATTATCTTTAGAGTTTGTGATTGTGGTTACAGCCAAATTATTTTTAACGTTTACAAGTGCTAATGGCATTTCTGTGCCATCACCAAAAATTTCGTGATTTAGAATTCCGAGTCCCTGATTTTGCTTTACAGGAATCCTAACTACCTTTTGCATTCTAGGTTCGATCGTTATACTAAAGTTTTGGAATTTGTAGGAGTCATTATTGTTTTCAACCAAATTTAACGAACTTTCATATGTTATTGGAATTTCGATGTCTTTAGTAGTTAATTTACAATTTTGTAAATCAATGTTTGCGCCTAATTTATTTAATATGTCAGCACCAATGAGACCATCGAATTTTTCTGAGAATTTAAATATATAAAATTTGTGCATACCCTTATTATTAAATAAATTAAAGGTTGGAATAACAGCTACTTCATCATGACATGTCATTGCGTGAGCTGTTTGTATGTTAAACATTTCTTTCTTTATATATCTGCCATAATGTTTATAAGCTAACATTGGATCTATAAGACTTTTAGAACTACCTGTATCCAAAAGAAAGTAAGCATTTAAATAAGATATATACACATAGGGGAGATCTGTTCTTATATTATTAAGTTGTATTATGTTACACTGTTGGTCGGTTGGGCCTGTGAAAAATTTATATTTTCGTTCTCTGGGTCTTGAAATTCGTCCTGGAAGAAATGATTAATACCTCTCTGTGAATATTCTGCATAATTATCATAATGACATATCGGCGTATTCATTTACATTATTTTCTAGGCCTAAATTATCTACAAACGTGTTACTATAAGCATCTGGAACGTTATGTAGGTGCATGGTATCGTTTTCATTTTCATGCACATATGGAGATAAGTTACTGGGTTCATCTTCCACTTGCTGTGCAAATAGTTCCTGATGAGTGAACGTTGGTCTTGAACTCGGTACAAATTGCGTAATATTTCTCGAGTTACTTGATGACGTATCCATCTGCTGTGGATATCTGTTTGAATTGGCGTTATTTCTAGGAATGAATTTTTGTTGATAATTTTGTGGTGTATAATTATGCCGTAAATTATTCGATCTCTTTTCAAATGCATTAAATGGCTTCGGCTGGAAATTTTGTCTTACTTGATTACTTCCAGAATGTGTTTGAGGGTTTTGCCTAAATGGAAAATTATTAAATTGCTTTGCCGGATTATATAAATTATTCGCTAGAAAATTACCTATAGGGTGATTCGAATTTGCAAATCTATTAAACTGCTGAGGCGTTCCTACATTAGTCGGTATAGAATTGAAAGCAGTACTTTTATGTGGTTGTTGCTGTTTATAAAAAGCACTAGAATTTTGTCTAGAGAAATTCTTAAAGTTTTCTTCTTCGATCACTATAGACATAGCTGTTTCTAAACTACTAGGATATCTTAATCTAACCACTAATTGTAGTTCATATGGTAAACCACTGATAAATGTTTTTAAAGCGAAATCATTATAATGTTCAATTTTTATTCTGATTTCGTTCTCGTCATCTATCGACATATTTAATTTAGAAAATAATAGACTTCGCGAATCTTGAATTCTCATGCCAAATTGAGTAGGTGATTCATTTTTCAAAGGTTTTATTGAAATAAGATCTTGTATCAGACAATCTATACTTCTCTGGTCAGAGAAACTTAAAGTTAACGCATCTTTGATTGCAAACCAAGAATTAAGCTCTAGTCTTGGATAAATGAGATCTGCTGCTCTACCTTTTAACTTCGACAAAATTATATTAAACAGACAACTATTTATTGGATGATCGGCTTCCAGAGTATTTTGGAAATTTCTTAAAAATGCTTCGCAAGAATGTAAAAATCTATTTAACTGTCTAGTATTACCATCAAAAACAGGAATACTGTCTGCATGACACCTTAACAACTGCATGTCTGTTGTGTTATTTACAATTGTAGCAGAAGCACCTTGTGTGTTAGGCATATTTAATCTTAATTTATTTACCTTCTCAATTAAACTTGCTATATCAAGTTCAGACATAAAATTTTCCTAACTATATAAATATATTAAATACTTGTTATGCTACAAATATTTATTTTATTATAATATGTTTCTTTAATTTTTAATAAAACAGAAAACTGCAATTATACGAATAAGAAAGGATTTAATGAATATAAAGGAAAACACTACTTACATTAATATTGTTAAAAGCTTCATTTAGTGCCTTGAGGAACCAGCGATGCTTGTCCGGAATCCCAGGTCTTCTTAAATCTATTTTGATCTACAGGAACCAGCGATGCTTGTCCGGACTCCCAGATCTCCCTAAATATACTTCTAAGGGAACCAGCGATTTTTGTCTGGACTCCCAGAATTTCTTAATTATAATTTTTCTAAAGGAACCAGCGATTTTTGTCTGGATCCCTAAGAAACTGCTTCAGATAACCGTTAATCGAACGTTCTCGAACTTAGAAAGGTTCTTTTTTATTGAAATAAACTGTTAAAACAGACCGGACCGCGACGATTTTTGTTCTAAGCCCGTTTCCAAAAATACTAACGACTGCGCCACAAATGTACTTAAGTTCAGAGAACTTCTTTTAAAAAACTTTATTAATCTGAAGCAGGAGTTTACACAACAGAAGCTGGCTATAAACTAAACTAAAATCTAAATATTTTAATGCATAATAATTCCCTCTACTATAAATGCTATCTTACAATACTAAGAATCCTAGATGGAATAAACAACACGTGTGCCTTACAATGTGATGACACTGCGTTATAATATAATATAACTCGCGCACACAGGCGCACTTATTGAGGAGCCGCCCCTGATATATATATATATATATATATATATATATATATATATATATATATATATATATATATATATATATATATAATATCCGGATTTAACGAGGAGTCAAGGGGCAAGCAATAATATATCTTAAAAACCGGATCTCGTTATATCAGAACCAAGAAGTAACTACAAAAAATATAGGTATGGACATATTTATATGTAAGTGTACGTACCGGACTTACTCCCCTATGCATCTTTCTTCCATCAATACTGAAATTCAACTATAACTGCCTACTTTGAATGGACAATTTTATTCACATAAAAAAAATACAGGAGTGCATATATTATACATTATTAATTAATTTAACTTTATACACAATTTGCATCGTCAATTATCTCGGAAACTGTCGGAATACCTGAAGTTACCATAGAATTATCTATGTTCGGGTAATCCATCGCATCCGGCACTTGTGCCAATTTCATAACCATCGCATATTCGCTCAAAGGAATATCATCATCTTCGTCTGCGATATCTTTGTCAGCAATAACATCTGCCAAAAAGCTTAAATCAACCTTTTCATTTCTATGTTCAAAATGAAAACCAATATGCCTGAAACAATTTTGCACCGTTTTTTGTTAAACACTTTTCCATGCACGATCAAGGAGACAAATGGCTTCAAGGACATTTGACACTGATTCTTGTCCATGTTGTCAATTATCTACCTGACTATTGATTTTCTGTAATTACATTTGAGAGAGTTGATAATTCCCCGATCTAAATGCTGCAGTACAGCTGTGGTATTACGCAACAGAAAAACTAATCTGATGTTCTTCAAAGTCGTCAATTGTGGATGTGCCGCACAATTATCCACCACAAGCAACATTTTTCTATTTTTTCTTTCCCATTTTCATTTGTTTTAATATCTACAGTTTCTCTTCGGTGGTAAAGCGTTTTCTTTTAACACCGGTTACGGACATTGTGTAAACAAGACTCTATTCTACGTCGAAACCGCCTTACAGAATAACAGAAAGCCACACAAATGTACATTTGTAAGGAAGGATCATTTCAAGTGGAAGAACCCATAAATATTTTCTCTTGTCCTGTGTACAGTAAAATTTATTACCCATTAGTGTCATATCTCATTAAAAAAACATGTGCATCTTGTTCTAGTATGTCTGAGTGGTCATATTCGTTTAGGTAGAGGGGTAACGAAATTCCCAGAAATACACACACACACACACACACACACACACAATATATATATATATATATATATATATATATATATATATATATATATATATATATATATATATATATATACATACATACATACATACATACATACATACATATAAAAAATTCAACGGACCTTGGTTTTGGGTTCTAGGGACCCAAATTCGCGCTCATCTGAAGAAGTTTTTCCAAAAGCTTTTCATTGTGACCTCTCTATTAGCGAATTTTTCTGAACGAAAATTTGCTAATCGAGTTGGGGATATAAGATATTTAGAATTATTCATCCTCTAATGACGTTAACTTGGTTAGTAAAACGATCATCGGGTTTTTTAAAATGTGTTGTGGTGATTTGGGTTTTCCAAATGTGCTTATCAGTGCTCATCAGTGCTCATCATAGCTTCCAATCTTCACTTAGTTGTGTCGTAATAAATTGATACGTCGAAACTTAGTACTTTCAAGCGGCTAAAATAAATAGTATTTTATTTTTAATGACGTACTCCCAGCAACAAATGGGAAATGTTTTTAGTGAATTTTTATTTAAAAAAATTCACTAATAGAGAGGTATCGATGGTGAGACTTTGCAAAAATTTTCTCAAATGAGCGCGATTTAGGACCCCTAGAACCCATATCCGGGGTTAGTTTCAATTTTTATATGTTTTTATATATATATATATATATATATATATATATATATATATATATATATATATATATATATATATATATATATATATATATATATATATATATATATATATCCGTCTGATAACTCAAAAAATAATTAACCGATTTCAATGAAACTCGGCAAGTGCCTTTCTTTTATTAATGGCTTGGATGAGTTCGTTAGGCAGGAAAATTGGACGGGTTTTTCCGGGAAAATTGAGTTTTCTTTCAAAAAAAAATTTTTTTCTACGAAAATAACAAAGCTGTTTTAATGAAATTTACTATATATGTTGCCTTGGGAGAGGACTTACTAAGTACCAAAATTCAACTTTCTCAGTTTATAGAAAATTGAGTAATTCAAATTTTAAATTTTCTTTTGAAACAATTGTTTTTCTCCAAAAATTACAAAGTTATTTTAACGAAATTTGGTGGATATCTTGTCCTAGGAAATACCTTACTACTTACCAAAATTAAACTTTCTAAGATTATGGAAAACTGAGTTAATCAAATTTTTATAGCTCAGTGCAGTGTTAAAATCAATGGTATTTTCCTCACTATTTTAAACACGTGGGTCGGGGACTGACCGAATTCATTCCCAGTTGCTATTGATCTACTCATATTCTCTGAATATGTTACAAGACGTGGTATCTACTTCATTCCAAGTCACTATTATCCGACTATTTATGAAATCAAATAAGTAAATTAAATCGATTGTCATAAAATATGTAGTGTATTAAGACTAAGGGAAAAAGAAATAAAACATATATAACTGTGCACATTTTGATTATATTTTACAGTGTGCGGCGCACACCTAGCTCACTAGGAGAAATCGCCACTGCTTGAGAGAGGTATTGTCACAGCATAATATCTTATTAAAGTTCATTTGTAAATAGGTTTAATTTTTATATATATATATATATATATATATATATATATATATATATATATATATATATATATATATATATATATATATATATATATATATATATGTATCCGTCTGATAACTCAAAAAATAATAATTAACCAATTTCGATTAAACTTGGCAAGTGCCTTTCTTTTATTAATGGCTTGGATGAGTTCGTTATACAGAAAAATCGGACGGGGTTTTCCGGGAAAATTTTGAGTTTTCTTTCGAAAAATTTTTTTCTCCGAAAGTAACAAAGCTGTTTTAATGAAATTTACTATATATGTTGCCTCAGGAGAGATCTTACTACGTACTAAAATTCAACTTTCTAAGTTTAGAGAAAATTGAGTTATTCAAATTTTAAATTTTCTTTCCAAAACAATTTTTTCTCCGAAAATTACAAAGTTATTTTAATGAAATTTTGTGGATATCTTGCCTTAGGAAAGACCTTACTACGTATTAAAATCAAACTCTCTAAGTTTATAGAAAATTGAGTTATTTAAATTTGAAGCATTTAATAAAAATTCACTACCATAACGCACTTGCTGCGTCCCGAGTTTTTTTTTCTATACAAATAAATTGGGTAATTTTGCATTGTTCTCTAAAACTGCTTTTTCTCATAGTAAATAACACGACAGCTCCATTTAAATGTGCAAAGCTTGTCCTGGAATATATTCTCTTACATAGACATTCCAAATGATCTTTTTAAAACGATCCTATAAACTTACAGTATTGAATTTCGTCGATATCCTATCCAGTTGCTTTGAATTATTTAGTATTTGAAATCCAGGATTTTACAGGTGAATAGATTCCAACATGGAATCATTTTAATGCTTCTCGCATGGGACGACATGCGATTCTACAAATTCAGTCGACTATGTGTGTTACATGGATAACGTTTTCCACGTTAACTCAAGCTCATGTGTATACAAATTCAATAGGACAGGAAGTCGGATGTCACTCGACGAAAAGCCAAAGGTCACGCGGCTGTGAACTCTATCGATTTATCTCCTACTGGATTTTAATTCAATTTTGTATTCTGCTTTGTTCGCTCTAGATTTGCCAAAGATTTTATGTAATCACATTGGCTGTGTTTGTTTACACAAAGCAATTTCTAAAGTTCAAACATGCTTGTAATATTGTTCTTTTTGAGTGAATTCGTTATGTTGAATACTTGTGCCTATGATGTTTTAATTTTATTTTGTTATTACAATTATTGTTTCTGAGGCAGGTCCATTATACACTGAAATTTTCTATGAAGCTCGTCCAGGGACAGTTAAAGCACAGCATAACTGTTTATTATTTTATCGTGGTTAAAGGCTAAAGTAGCTGCCCTTGCCCTCTGTTTATACTCATGTGATGTCGGCGGCCAAATTTCCAGCAGCCGATCCACGTTTTACAGGACCGTAACAGAGATGACGCACAAGACAAGTTACTTAGTAATCGGTTTACAATTAACGAGATTATACGATAACACTTAATAGTCCGGTCAATTTAGACATTCGAAGGTGCATAAAATCCCAATAAGCTGAAAATCAGTAAAATTGTTCAAAATATAATTATAAATATAATTTAAAAGTTCCCCATCATTCCCGTGTATGTAAATTTTTTTATTCAAGGTCAAAGGTCAAAAAAATGAGTTTTTCGCGATTTTCAGCAAAACCGTAAGTTTTATCATAAAAGTACCTTAGACAAAAATTGTAGATGATAAAATTATCTATAAAAAATGTATCAATACTTTTTTCCTACGAGCTACCGTTTCTGAGATAAAACGATTCAAAAAGTTGTAAAAGTTGTCATAATATGCACACGTTTCCACGCCACCTATAAGGTAGTGTACTTAGCGCGTTTTTTTAACGTGGTTTCCCCAGTAGGCCTACTCCACGGGTCAGTTGTGATCCTGTTTAATTTGAAACTATTGCAAAATAACGGAAATTTTCAAAGATTGTAAAAGATAAAAGCGATGTAAATTTAAAAAAAGGGGTGATGTTCATTCGCCTGATTCGTAACTTTCAAATTCTTGTTCTTCTTTTTGATCTTTTTCTTGTTCTTGTTCTTCTTCTTCTCCTGCTTCTTCTTCATCTTCATTTTGGATGTACGTAAATTGCGTCAATAGCGCATGACACTTCGTTGGAATCAAACGAATCCTCCACTGTTGGTGATTCAACATTAGAGCACGACCGGCCTTGACAATTTGTGCATGCCAGAGAACAAAACAGTCCGACTTTTTAGCAACCACATTTAGCACTGCATCCCTTTTTGCAGTTGCAAAAAATTGTGTTCAGCAGTTTTTCCGGCGCAGGTGGGAGTAAAGTTTGAACTGGCTCTAATATATTGTTGACCAACTTCTAACCCCAGTCTGTAGGGTCTAGCTGATAACCAAGCCACACTTGAACTTGGTAATATACCCGAAAAAGATGTTGATGAGCAGCAACTGAGGTTGAAGCTAATTGAACTTGTTTTTTATTTTTAGTATTTTTAACGAAACATGCATAGCTTATGCATAGCTTATGTATATTTTATATTTTAAGTATAAGTTACAATGACCAATAGAAAAATATTTCAACATATATAACAATTCTAGAGATGTATATACGTGGCGTACTCATGCATATTATTTTACAACTTTTTGAATCGTTTTATCGCAGAAACGGTGGCTCGTAGGAAAAAAAGTATTGATACATTTTTATAGATAATTTTATGGTCTATAATTTTTGTCTGAAGTACTTTTATAATAAAACTTACCGTTTTGCTGAAAATCGCGAAAACGCATTTTTTTGACCTTTGACCTTGAATAAAAAAAAAATCCATACACGGGAATGATGGGGAACTTTTAAATTATATTTATAATTATGTTTTGAACAATTTTGTTGATTTTCAGCTTGTTGGGACTTTATCCACCTTCACTCTCATTTTTTGGTCTAGATTGACCGGACTATAACACAAAAAACGTCTTATTAATCGCATGGCTTAGGAAAGGTGAAAGGGGAGGCATGTTACATATTTTAGTTTTTACTTCAGAAAGGCACATTCTAGCAGTTTCAAATGTAGCAGGCATATTGCCACGACCACAGGTTATAAAAACATAAACATATCGTTGAGACCACGCCCTAGGAGAAATCGGAGGGGAAGGCCTATAAAATGCTATCTAAAGAATATACCCTCAACCACTCTGAAGGTGTAGGTGAGCAGAGAATGGGGAATCTTGTTAGATCTTGTAATTTTTTAGCAAGGTTGTTGATACTATAATATACTATCAAATAGTGCTGCAAATTGAATCATAGCTGTGATAATCTACTCTCCTCAGAAAGACATTCTCATGAAATGAATTCAGGATCCACGACTTGATCACAAAGAAAATATTCGTATTCCTGTACCCATAAACTTCTGAAATGTTATAGAGGATGGGCCATTTAAGATTTGGAATTTGAATCGGCTATAAAAAAACGAATGAATATTTTTCAAAGTAATAAGTTTATTAGAAAGATTGAACCTTTCCTTTTAGGAATGGAAGACAACATCATTCAAATGACTGCCACGGCTAGCCTTACAATACCCCATTCGATCAGTCCAATTTTTCAGTACATTTTCGATTGTTTGGGTCTCTATTTCGTCAATGGCAACTTCGATTTCATGTTTCAAGTCGTCAATCGTCTCTGGATGGTTAGAGTAACACTTGTCCTTCACGGCTTCCCACAAAAAAGGTCTAACGGAGTCAAATCGCAGCTTCGAGGTGGCCAATTGACATCAGCATTTCAGCTGATTATGCGATTTTCGAAAACAGTGCGCAAAAGATCGATTGTTACGTTGACTGTGTGGCACTTGGCGCCGTCTTGTTGAAACCAAATGTCGTCTATGTCATGCTCTTCAATTTTGGGAAACAAAAAAGGTCTTAGCATGGCGCGGTAGCGATCGCCATTCACCGTAACGGCGTTTCCTTGCTCATTTTCGTAGAAAAATTGCCCAATAATGCCGCACCAGACAGTCAATCGTGGTTTATCCACAATGACGTGTGGATTTTCTGAGCCCCACATACGAGAATTTTGCTTATTGACGTATCCTCCGAGGTGGAAATGAGCTTCATCTGAAAAGATGATTTTTCGGTAAAAATGCTCATCTTCGATCAACCGGTCTCCGGCCCATTGAGCAAACCGAAAACGCATCCGATGGTAATGCGGCTTCAGCTCTTGCACTAATTGAACTTTGTACGCATTTATACCGAGATTTTATGCAACATTCTTCTCAAAGGAGTGCGTGAAATGTTCAACTCTTGAGAACGATGACGAGTTGATGTTGATGGATGTTCACGCACACTCTGAGCAACAGCAGCGATGTTTTCGGTTTAGCGCACCGGACGAGTACGTACACGGGTTGTTTTGTCCAACAACGATTCAGTTTCACGAACTCGCTTCACAAATTGTCCACAAACAGCGTTTTTCGCAAACCCTCTCTGTCAAAATTTTTTTCTGTAAATGTCTTACAGTTTGAGTAGAGAACTCACCACTTTGGAAATAAGTTTTTAATATTTCCCAACTTTGTTCAAGCCAAAAGCGACCCATTTCATAAATGTCAAACATAAAACTAACTTCTGTCACATCGGAAATGTCGTCAAACCTTCCAACCTCAAAATAACCTACAGTTCCAATTCCAAACGTTAGCTGACCCACCCGTTATTACTCGAGCTTTAACGAAAAAATGCCAATTTTCACCAAATCAGCATCCATTTATCCCACTACTCCTTGAAGTGGTCTTACCCAAAAACAATTCGAAGCGTTCCTTTGTCGAGTACTAACTGGATACCAAATCTGAAGATTGTATCTGAATTCGTTGGAAAGTTATTGCGCCTACTAACAGACAGACGTACAGGCCGACAGACAAAAAAAAATCGTTCCAGAATCAAGTTTTCTATATGCCTTGAGATTTATTACGCCGTTTTAACAACAAAAAATAATTCTTGTCGCCGATATTCCACCTCCAACCCCTAATTTAATTTCAGCACAGAATACCAGATGCTTGATGAAATTGAAAGTTTTCTAACAAACAAACCCTAAAACGCTTAATGAGGAAATCTTGTTATATATTTAAATCTTTGTTTTACTGTACGTAGTAACTGATTTAAATTTAGCAGGTTAATTGTTCCTATAAAATACTATAAAAATATACCTCCAATCACTCGCAAGCCGTAGGAGAGATGGGAGGCGGAATCTTGTTACATATTTTAATTTTTATTTCAAAAACTGCATGGTAACTGGTTAAAATTTAGTGGGATATTACTCCTATTAAATGTTTTCAAAAAATATCCCCCAATTAGTTGAATGCTGTAGGATATATGATAGTGGACGAGATTTTGTTAGGTGGTGGTGGTGGTCGAAAGTTAGCCTCGAAAGTTTCCTTTCATTAGCCACAGATTTTTGTTACTAAAAGGTCCATAAACAGTCACAATACTTGCCTCGCCCCCCATTACAATAATTGTGTTTCTTTTTTTTAAATTTGGTTGTATAATAATAGAGAGATTTTGTTAGATATTTTAATTTTTATTTCAAAAACTGTACATAGTAACAGGTTAAAATTAAGTATGTTATTGGTTCTACAATTTGCTATAAACAATTACATCCCTAATCACTCGCAAGCCATAGGAGAGATTAAGGGTGGTGTGAATCTTCTTAGACATTTTATTTTTATTGTGAATACTGAACACGGTAACAGACAGAACATTTGCGGGGTTATTGCTCCCATAAAGTGCTATACAAAACGCAGCTTATAGAAGCCTTGACTTCTCTAAGCTTTACACAAAAACAATCCAAATCGTTTATTTGTCGGGTGCTAACTAGGGATGGGCACATTTCTTAAAACATCTAGGTTAACATCGATGTTTAACATCGAAACCTACTATCGTTGGTAGGAAAAACATCGGCTGGAAAACATCGATGTTGGGAAACATCGATGTTTTCAAAATAATAGTAAATTTACTAATTCTATGTTCTTTCGAAAAAAAAAATAGTTTGTATTTTTGTAGACATTAGAAAATGGAAACATATTCCGAATCAGATTATGGCAGGTGCAGGTTTAAAAAAATTCTGGACGCAGCAAATGCGTTATGGTAGTGAATTTTCATTAAAATGTTTTTAATAGCAAATATGTGTTTTTTTTTTTAAGAAAGCAGGCATCAAATTTGGTTGCCAGTATAACATATATAGTAAAAACAATGTGCCATATTTCATCAAAATAATTTTATTGTTTGAAAATGTACAAAAATGTCCGAAAGTAAACTTAAAGTGTTCCCGAAAAAACTCGTTTCTTGGTCAACCTTATAATAGGTTAATAGCAAATTGAGCTATTCAAATATGAAGCATTTGATCAAAATTCGCTACCATAACACACTTTCTGCGTCCAGAATTTCTTTTCTTACAAACATGCATTATATTTCGATGGAAAATGCAAAAATGCAATAACATAAGGCGTGTGTGATTAAAAAAAAAAATTTTATCACCAACGACTTATGGGCCAGCCTGTGATTGTAGAAATATTTTTTTAAGATGTAGCTCGAGACACCTTATTAAGGTATACAAGTTTTTTATATCTTGTATAATAACGGATATATTGAGCTTTATTGATTTTTTACGAAAATTCGACAGAAATTATATACCATTAAACGATAAATTCTATAGCTACTGCCAAGCATCAGAGAAAGGGTCTATTTGAAATGCATTTTCTGGAAATATTTTAGTAAAATGAAGGACAATGATGGTTGAAACTAAGACTTCAGGGTTTGTAAAACAGTCTTCTTGAGACATTTTCTTTCCATAGCCTGTATTAGATGCAAGTTCTTTGCCTAAATGTTGCCAATTTTGACGTTTCAAATCGCAGCTTTGACCTTTTGAGGAAAACCCCAATTCATTTTTCTTTAAATGCCTATAACTTTTTTGTTTTTTAACCTAAAGTGCTAAATTTTGGTAGGTAACTTGCCTATAACAGTGTTAACCCACCAACCAAATTTGGTTGCCCTTACTTTGTTGATTCCGGAGATATATTTTTTTCTAAAGAAAACACAAAATTTTCCGGGAAAACCTGGGCCGATTTTCCTGGATAACGAACTTGTCCAAGCTACTTTGAAAAGGAAGGTATTCACCAAATTTAATCTAAATCGGCCCATAATTTTTTTAGTTATCGGTGTGATACATACATACATATATATATATATATATATATATATATATATATATATATATATATATATATATATATATATATATATATATATTAATAAATAAATATAAATAAACATATAAAAATTGAAACTGACCCCAGATATGTTTTCTGGGGGGCCTAATTAGCGCTCATTTGCAAAAAAAAAGTTCAAAAGTCGGGATCTCCTCATTAGTGTTTTTTTTTTAAAGAAAATTCACTAAAAACGGCTACTACTGGTTCTGTGTTACTGTCAGAGCCCAGCGCCATCAGTCTCCGAGCCTTAAACGTTCCTGTTTATGATGTTACTACGTCAATTAATCGGACAGGAGTGCCCATTTATGCCAGGTAGCCGGAATTTAATACTTACTGCGTTCACGTACAGATGTCGCTTAAGTCACAATGTGCAAAGAGTAAAGAATCAATTAGTAATTTGTTCAGTAAATTGATGTATTTTTTAGCTACTTAAAGACTTTCGAACTGAAAAATTACAGGACATTTGTGGGATACGTAACGATGTTTCGATGATTACAAATAACATCGATGTTAAAAATATAACATTGAAATTACAACATTGATGTTTTAAACATCGATGTTCAATGGAAAACATCGATATTCCAAAAACATCGATGTTAGGTGCCCATCCCTAGTGCTAACTGTATACCAAATTTGAAGACAACTCAATTCGTTCTAAAGTTATCGTGGCTACAAACAGACAGCCATACAGACCGATAGACAAAAAAAATTTGTTCCCAAATCATGTTTTCTGTATGTTTTGATACTTTTTACGACGTTTAAGCGAAAAAAGTTTGAAATTTTTGTCGCCAATGCCATACTTTCACACGCTGTGACGATGTGGAAGTAAAATTATTAATTTTAAATTTGGCGCGCATAGAGGAGTCTGCTTGCGGTACCCATCAAGTCTGAAAAACACACACTTTTTTTATTAACGTCACTTATTATTTTGTATTGTCCTAACAAAAATAATATAGTTGTTTAATGACGCCAAAATCCACCGTTTCCGAAATATCTGCAATTTTTCAAAATTTGTCTTAATATACCTAACATATTTGAGAAATTGATTACTTAATGGTTTATATCGTTTTTTATATATATTTCAACAACACACCACGAGGGCTCACAGCCTAAATACTAATCGTACCGTGGGTGTCGACAGGGAGGAAATAGGCAACTTGTTGATTCTGGACTTAAAGGTTTGGAGGTTCGGAGGAGAAGGAAAAACATGTACCGGCAAGGAATTCCACAACTTAAAAGTCCTGGGGACAAAATAGCGGGCATAACAAGATGTTCTATGTCTGGTGACCTGGACAGTAAAAGAGTGCATTCGCTCTGTTCCCCTGATAGATCTGTTGGGGGTAGCAGGTGGATGAACTATGGAAGAAAGCTCCTCTGAGCGGGGCCGTGCAGATATACATAAAAGAGAGAGAGAGAGTCACCAACGGCACGTCGGGGGCAAGGGATGACAGCCTTTGGGTGAGGGTGGGGTCACCGATGAGACGTATAGCTCTCTTCCGAATGGAGTCCAGGATAGCGAGTGTAGAAGCGGCAGCGGCACCCCAGATGTGGGAGCAGTATTCGAGGTTTGGCCTTATTTGTGAAGTATATAAGGTATAGAGATTAGCTGGTGAAAAGTATTTGCGAGCCCGAAAGAGGAAACCTAATTTCTTACCAGCTTCTGCAATTGATGTGACATGTTGGTGCCAATTGAGATTTCGATCCATAGAAATGCCAACCAGTGAAAAGGACTCATTACTTTGTGATAGGTCTAGTGCTGGTGTATATCTTATGAGAAAGAAAGCAATACTGAGATTTGGTGGGGTTGAATTGTACAAGATTTCTATTTCCGCAGTCTAATATTTTTTGGAGATCCACAGAGACAGAACCCTCCATGAGTCTGCGATCCTAATCTAATTGGGCTAAAGAGACAGGCTTAGAATATTGTATATTTGAGTGGAGGGTGCTGTTGTTCGCGTAACTGTGAACTGGGTTGGATGTGCTAGAGAGGAGGTTATTGATGTGGAGAAGAAACAAAGTAGGGACTAAAGCTGAACCTTGAGGAACTCCTGCATTAATTGGATACAGTTTAAAAGAATGGCCATCCACGACAACAGAAATTAAATAATTAATTAATTATAGGGTGTCTCGAGCTGTAGCTTTTCAACCTATTTTGACAATTACAGAGTGGCGCATAAGTCGTTGGTACACGCTTTATTTTTTTAATCGAATACCCCTTATGTTGTTGAATTTTTGTGTTTTCCATCAAATTATAGTGCATGTATGTAAGGAAAAAAAGATATCCTTAATTGTTTTTGAGTTATTTCAATTGTTTTGCAACTTTTCACGTTTTTGGCGCATATTTCAAACGCATATCATAAATTGTGATATGGCGTTTTTATCAATAAACAGCGGAGCCCCATGGAAATGACGCATTCAGAGAGCTTTTTCTTTGTATTACTCATCGAAAAAATCGAGCTGCTGTATACAGTTACTCTCAAATAGTGGCTGAATTTGAAATGTTCTCGCTGAAATGTTTTTAGTGTTTCCGTAGAAATCATTTTTTTGTAAGATTTTTGTGATATGTTGGTAATAAATAATAAATGTTTAGTAAGTTATTGTATAGAAAGATGTCGAATTTTTGTGAAAAATATAATTTAGTGTAACATTACTGAAGGCAATTTATGTAAAAGAAATTATCTTTTTTTTTTCTTCAATTGTGGTCCTAAAGCTGTTTGTGAATAAAGTTTATTTTCGGAAAATTTTTGTACTTTTCGAAACAACAAAGCTATTTTAATCAAATATATTACATTGTTAGTAATATATGTTATACTATGAACCAAATGTCCTTCTTGTAAAAACAAGACAGTTTCCATTAAAAACATTTTTACGATAATTCTTTACCATAACGCATTTGCTGCGTCCCGAACTTTTTTTTGTATAGACACATTGTAAGAATGTTGTTTAGTAAAGTAATACCCATCACACATTGAAAATTCTTGTATGAATAAAAAAAATGTAAATTTTTTTGGGGTCTCACAGACCCAACCCAGATTTCGCCCGTGCGCCGAAGGGTTAAATGAAAATAGTAGTGCAGCCTCCTATAACTATAACTTTCTCCCAAAAGTAGTATTTAATATGATAATAATTATTTTTTGAACGGATCCGGTACACCAACTTATGTTTGGCAATTCTATTTATTGCTAAATAGGACAATTAAACCAATGAGATGACTAGATTGATGCCAGTTTGTGGGTCAAACCAATGACGTCACAATCTGAGATCGATAGATATAACGCATGTGTGACAAAATCAAGTGGCCTTTACCGAGAGGAAATACAGGTGAGTTGAGTGTTGAATAATTCATCTGTCATTAAACGGAAGAACAAAGATTGTGGGTAGTTTCTGCTACCCACTAGGTTAAAGCAAAGCTACCCACTTTGTCTTGAATTACTAACTGGGGACGGTTATGCCATCAGAGTTGTATAGAAACTATTCATGCTATGTATATTGACGTTTGAATAGTTAATGAACACTGTACATGACAAAGCAGGTGACTATACTCTCTGGTTGAAGTGGCAGTGCACAAATATAATCATTATTTTTTCAAATTTCAAACAAATGACAGATGTGCCAAATAAATTGTTAAAAAGTAGGTTTGTCTATCGGTTTCTATATTTAGAACTATAACGCAGATGTCTACTGAACATTAATCGTCACAATAGATTATATCACTCCCTAATAGGTTTTTAAATAAATTGTTAGTGAATTTTCTTTAAAAAAATCACTGATAAGGAGATGGCGACTTTCGCGAAATTTCTTCAAATGAGCGCGATCTAGGACTGCTGGAACCCAAAGCCGAGGTCAGTTTCAGACTTTATATATATATATATATATATATATATATATATATATATATATATATATATATATATATATATATATATATATATATATATATATTTATGTGTCACATCGATAACTCAAAAAATAATGGGCCGATTTTGATAAAATGTGGTGAGTACATTCCTTTCGCAAGTGACTTGGATAAGTTCGTTAGCCATGAAAATCGGACTAGCTTTTCCCGGAAAATTTTGTGTTTTCTTTTAAAAAAAAATTTATATCTCCGGAAGTAACAAAGTTATGGCAACCAAATTGGGTACGCGTGTTTGTATTATAAAGAGCGAACCATGTACCAAAATTTAGGTCTCTGAGTTTAAAGACAAAACAAGTTATGGTCAGTTAAAGAAAAAAACATGGAGTTTTCCCCAAAACGTCAAAGTCCCGATTTGAAACGTCAAAATTGGCAATGTTTAGGCGAAGAACGTGAAACAAATACGCATTGTGAAAAGAAAATGTTGCAAGAAGAGTGTTCTGCGAACACTTATGTTTCAACTTCAACCGCCATTGACCTTCATTTTACTAAAATATTTACATAAAATGCATTTCAAATAGACCGTTTCTCTGATGCTTTGGCTGTCGGTTTAGTTAACTTGATGCTTTCGCTGTATGTTCAGTTAAGGGTGGCATTTAGCTATCACTTTAGTATAGGAAAACAAGGCCTCCTTAAATTGTAATTATCTCAAGAAATAGTAGGTGTACGGGAACAATTTAAAAAGCTTCATAATCTAGACAAACCACAAGTGGTGATGAATGTTCGTAAATTTCAAAAACTGTTTTGTGTTATTAGTTATAATTAATTGAAATTCACCTAAATATTCCAATGATTTAGATAAGATTATATATACGAAGATTTTCCAAAGGAGATGACTTTGACTATTCATTACCTGCAGGAACATGTAAAGATTCGATTGCAATAAAATATAAGTATGTAGCCCTTCTAGTTTTTTTTAAAATTATGTTTTTATTAAATGTCCACACAAAACGATTTGTCCGGCTGCCCGAGGCAAATTCTGTACAAGTGCAACTGTATTGTCACTCAGCTGAGAGATGACCAGTAGAGCAACCGTGTAACAGGGGGCGTTTGCATCGGATCCAATAACTCAGTGCCTTCGGCATAAGCAGTGTTGTCAGTGTTATAAAAACTCACTGAAATTGAATACTGCGATAACCATAAAGCTTTTGACAACGTAAAATAAATGAGGTACTTAACAATGATGAAAATAACGGTAAAATTTGCCATTGAAAGTAATTTTACAATGCATTAATTGGCGGACAAAATTTAATCGGAAGCTTAAACATTAACTTTTCGTTTCTCAAATAGAGCATTTTATGAATCCCGTGCAATAAGCTTACAAATTTTCTACAGAGAAAATTATACTTATAGAAAAAAAGGATATAAGGATATCCTCACACTTTTATTAGGACCTAATCACATTAAAAATCTTATTACTTATATTGAAATAAAAAATAACATAATTGGATTAAATTGTTTTAATGGTTCATCCACTAATTTTTAGTTGCTAGTGTCTATATAATGTTACAAATATTTATGGTAGGAGTAAATAAGTAAGTACAATATATGTACTAATTTCGCACTACAGTAAAGAGATTGGATATGACTGCAAATGTATGGGTTATATGTTTCGTATTTTAATGTTTATAAAAATAATTATATATAATATTACATACAGACTTGGAGACTACTTCTCTGGCTTTACTGTGAAGCCAGAGAAGTAGTCTCCAAGTCTGTATGTAGTATGGACAAGTTTCACCAAGTAAGGGCAACAACAATCAATGAATATAATATATATATATATATATATATATATATATATATATATATATATATATATATATATATATATACATACATATATATATATATATATATATATATATATATATATATATATATATATATATATATATATATATATATATATATATATATATTTATAACTACAACTCAATTACAAAACAATAGCATTTTTTTTAAAATTTGGCACGTGTCATATAATATTATGTTTTCCACAAGTTCGTTAGCCAGCACAAGCGCACCAGTATTTCAGTGAAAAAAGTCTCTTTTCGGAAAATGTATCTCTGAAAATATTAAAGTTATTGAAATAAAACTTGGTAAGCAAATTGCATTGACATACAATAATATTAACCAAATTCTAAGTTTTTAGCTAAACGAAAAATTGAGTCATGGACATAACTATTTTTCCCCAGGAGAGCAAAGAAGGATACAAGGACTCAAACTTTGTGTATGATAAATAAAGTTTTTCTTTTCACACCCAAAAAGAGTTATTCGGGGCTAAGAGGCCGAAAAGTAGCAATAGACCAGACATACATTTCGTACGAGAAAAACAAAATAGAACTGTTTTCTCTTACACATATTAATTTCGTTGCCCACAATTTCATATACCTACTTATATGTTATTTTTCTTAGAAGAAATTCACTAATGGGGAGATCGACTTTCGAATTTAGAAAAAAATCTTTTTTTAACTATTTTTGTATGTTCAAGTGACGTTTGGGGGGGGGGGGGGGTATTCGCTACCAAAACGCACTTGCTGCCATCAACCCTTGTTGGTTTCTTCCCAATTATAATAAATGTTCTAATTAATATATAACGCAATTTTTAACACTGAAGAAAAGGAAACAACTATGCATATGTGTTAGTGTACTTTATTAATTTCCACGAAACAATAATCAATTTTTTCTGCATAGATGTAATTTTGCAATTACAATTAGTTTTTAAATTAAGTTATTTATTTTTAAATAACACACTCAAGTATTATTCTACAAACTTGGTGAAATTTTATTAAAAGACGTATAATATGTTTCTAAATCAATTTCATTTGCAACCAGTACACACATATGTGTAGAGGTTTATCCATATAATCCCAACGCAAAAATATGACGTTTAGCGAAATTACATAATGTATTCGTTTAAAGTCACATCTCCTAAAAAATGAATTTACGCATGATGGTAAATATGGCTAAAACGAACGGGCAGGATTACAATGAACTAAAAAGCATTCAATAAAGAAAATACATAGATATGTATAAATGTATGGGGCTGAAAGCTGGCCTTTTGATAGCAGAACAGGAAGTTAAAAAGTGGTTGCGACGACGAGACAATATTACGTTTGGGCTATGATGATTTATATAAAAAATGCAAGTCACTCGGATTCTACAAAAAATTGTATTAATGATTTAAAAAGATAAGCCAAAGAAAACAAACAGATACTACAACACTAAATACAAAGGCTGCTCATTAAAATCCAGGAAATTTCAGTAACCGATTTGGATTGACAAATAATAGTAGTAAGTAATATATATATATATATATATATATATATATATATATATATATATATATATATATATATATATATATATATATATATATATATATATATATATATATATATATATATATATATATATATATATATATATATATATAGCGCCTCGGTGGTTCAGTGGTGAGAACGTGTGCGTCTGAACCGGAAGGTACTGGGTTAGATTCCCAATGTTCCCCTTTCGTTTTTCCAGTACATACTTAACATCAACGGAGGTTGTGGCATTGTATTTGAGTAAGTTGAATATCTGTACGTTCCACCCTTCGGAGGGGACGTAAAGCCGTCGGTCCCGTGTCTATGCGATGTCAGGCACATGAAATATCCCTACCCTCCTTACAGAAAGGCAGCGGTTCGGCAAAATTTCCAGGATATTGAGGTGAAACTGCTCCCTGGCGATGGTGATTGGGCATAGTCGCGGAAATAGACCGAGGTTCAAGAAACAAATATGCACAATAATATATATATATATATATATATATATATATATATATATATATATATATATATATATATATATATATATATACCCAAACCTAGTAAACATTTATATAAAAATAAATTGAATTTTAACAAAAAATAAATTCCTAATTCACGACCAAAAAGATTGAGATATCGCCTTGAGTCAAAAAATATATGAATGAATAATTAAGTCCCTACATTGAATTTATATTACTTGTATAAAATTGTTACCTATCACCAAACAGTTGGTCATGGCAATTTTCAAATGGATAAAATATAAAATTATAAATAATTATTAATTCGGTACATATTAAAACATAACAATTGCCGTGACAATGGCATTGTGCTTGAGCAAGTTGTATGCCTGCACCCGCTTTTCAGAAAGGCCGCTAAGATGTCGGTCTCGTGCACCACGCGATGTTAGGCATGTTAAACATCCCTACCCTGCGTACAAACTTATAGAGACAAAACGTATGTCTGGCGTCGGTGACTGGACATAGTCCCTGAAATAGGCAGACGGTAAAGAAATAAAATACAATACTATTTTTGTAGGATAAATTTCAGGATTTTTTTAAAACATATTATCTCCAAAGCAGTACTCGTTTTTTAATAAAGTGACAGAAATATTAAAGTCCGGACACACCCAGTGCCTTATGGTAGTCAAATTTCATTAAAAGCTTATACATTTTTATAACTAAATTTTCCATTAACCTAGAAACTTAAATTTTGGTACACAAAAGTATATGAAAGCCAATAAATAAACGAAGCTTTACCAAAATACATTTACAATTTTCAGCAATATTTTTTTAAATTGATCCAATTAAGCTAATGTGTCGGAGTTTAATCAAAATTAATTTGCGTCCGTTTGAAGACATGTTGGGAGTTTAAAAGCCTGATCTTCACAATCAAATATTTTTATAAAGATTTGCGGGAACACAGTGATTCTGTATAAGATTGGATGACTTCAAAATCCACAACGTGACGAATCGACGCTCCATTCATTCGAGTTTCGACCGCTTAGAAATCTTACAAGTATTGTCTGTCCCAAGTTCGTCTAAAGGCATAGGTAACAATAGAATTTGTATCTTCCCCACCCTCCGCTCTTCAACCTCCCGCGCCCTAAGCCTGGTATGTAAACAAAAGAGTAGACAACTGACAACACCGCTTTTCTACGGACGAAAAAATATTCCAAGCTCATTGCACAACAAAAGCCGAATGTGATGCCACCTGCTGAGAAGTAGTTGAAGTTAGTAAAACGTTCGATAGAATAATAAAGTTTTGAAGAAAATCGCTAGTTCAAGACCTTCACTAATCTTCAGCAGCACCTATCAGAATAATATTTTCTATCTCTGTTGGAGGTACTTCTTCGTCTAGAATATCGCAGCCTTAAGTATATCGTTTAACGGTCTTTTTCCTAGAACAAATTCGTTAATGCATTTTTGCATTTTTTATAGAAATATGATGCATGTTTGTAAGTAAAAAATCTGGACGCAGCAAGTGCGTTCTGGTAGCGAATTTTCATTAAATCCTTCAAACTCAATTTGCTATTAACGTAAGGTTTGTTGGCTAGGAAACCAACATTTACGTTTATTTTCGTACATTTTCAAACAATAAGTAATTTTGATAAAGTATAGTACATTCTTTCTACTACGCAGGCTATACCGGTAATCAGATTGATGTCTGCTCGCATTTGCTATTAAAAACATTTTATGGAAATTCACTTCCATTACACACTTGCTGCATCCAGACTTTTGAAAAATGTTTATATATTTTCAAACAATAAAGTTATTTCGATGAAATATGGTACATTGTTTCTACTATATAGGCAACCAAATTTGAGGCCTGCTGTCACCAAAGAAAGACATTTGCTATTAAAAATACTTTAAAGAAAATTCGCTACCATAACGCACTTGCTGCGTCCAGGTTTTTTCATTATCAAGAATGAAACGCCATTAGTTATTAATTTGTTAGTATGAATTTATGTTTTTTTACTGTTAATTTTTGCAATACATTTTAAAACCATAGCATTTTTGAATAGAGAATGAAGAGATTTTTCAGATGAGATATCACCAGCCCCTAGTTCCCATTTAAATGTTGGTGGCTGCAACTGTCACTCGAAGAGGGTTTCATTATCGGGGGGTGTGCTGGCAAGGGTTAAACATTACAAACCAATTTTTTTTTGGTACAAGGTCACGTCAGTAGTAGAAGACTTTTTGGTGAATTTTTTGTAGAATCGAAACTTTTGGTAAAAAGAGTTTTTGTGAATCTTTGTAAAATAAAAAATGTTCGAATTTTCTTGCAAAAAAATGCCTTAGCAGATTTTCAGGACAAACATTTTTTTAGCGAAATTTTGCAAACTCAGTAAGTTGCTTTACCATATCTCCTTATACATTTTTTCACCGACTCGTGGAAAAACGTGAATGAAAATTTTCCAGGAAAAACTGTTTCACCTATTTTTTGTAGAAAAATTTTGAAAGTAATTGGTCAGTGGACGAACATAAGGATACGCCTTTGCATTTTAATGGCTCTTGTTAGACAGCGAACTACTTACCTGAATACTAATTAAGTCCACCCAATTATTAATATTCCCTTAATGAACACCAGGGGCGGCTCCCCAATAAGTGCGCCCGCGCGCACACTGGCGCCTGCCGGGGAAAAATAATATTTTTGCTATGCTATATTTTAATAAATTTTTATTTTTTACCTCCTGCATTCTACACAAACAAAATTAGTAAATCGAGGATCGCAGAGTCGGCAGCCATTAATACAGAATCAGAAGAAGTATAGTGTGTTAATGGTTGTCGACGTTATATACATCCATATACACAGTCCTGCGTCGGTGTGTATTCTTCGGCGCTCTACCTAAATCGGAAACTCCAATACGAAATGATCGACTATCTTCGTCAAAAACGTCCGAATAAGCAATCCCGTTGTGCGCTTTAAAATTCCATACTTGCAGCACAGCATAATAAGACCCAGCACTGAATCTTGTAGGGCGGCCCTTTCATGTTGTGAGAATAGAATATTTGAACTTGCCCATATCGCTCCAGCTTAACGGACCAGGGTGGGACTCGGCATACAGTTGTGCTGTTCTCGAATCTCAGGCGTAATCGCTCATTTTATCGCCAGGACCGTATTTCTTTCTTAAAGCAATGTTATTATTGATTTGTATACAGCAAAATATTACGTAATTGAAACAACGATAATTAAATATAGTCTAAAATATAGTGTTAGTAGAAGGAATATAATTACGATAGATTAGATCCTCGTGAATAGCATCTCACATTTTGACATTTTAAAGTATATAAAATTATTTAGTCAAAATTTATAATAAGTTTGCGTCTATCAAGTACGGCATACTGGCGTATTTTCATAAAATTCATTCAATCTTAAAATTCAAGTTAAAAAAAGTATATATATATATATATATATATATATATATATATATATATATATATATATATATATATATATATATAGTAAAATTGAAAAGATACGTGCAGTATAAAACGACAAAGATCACATATTGTCATGTTTTTATGTCAAACAAAACATTTGAAATTATATAATGATAGGCTTAGCCGTTTTTAAATATATAAATTGATAGACGAGTAAATGAACATATAAATAAATATAATAAAATTGAAAAGATACGTGAAGTATAAAATGACAAAGATCACATATTGTCATGTCTTTATATCAAACAACACATTTAAAATTAGATAGTTAGTTATTAATTATCAAAGGAAAGGACTTTTTAACTACTATAACCTATAACTAACTAGAGGAAAACTTGGTAAGTAGTTAATAATTATTAAGTTTAGTAAGTAGGTTTTTTTATAATACATTTTCGGGAAAAAAAAAGGGGAGCCCTTCCTCTTTTTTTCTTGCGCACCCCCAATGCATTAAGGCACGAGCCGCTACTGATGAACACTAATATATTACCAATAGTATTACGTAGTTTATCCACATACTTTTACAGGACAAAGAACGGAACCCTGTGTTTTTGTATAATTGTCTTGTTTCGTCATCATGTTGACTTAGATTACGTAGATCGTAGTCAGCGTGTTTTCGAGAAGATACTAGAAGGAGGCTGGTACTTTCTATTTACCAGCCTTGTGATTCATGTTTTGCACTTGTGACTGAGGTACGTGTATATTAGCATCTAGTGAGAGTTAAAAGTCCGGACGCAGGAAGTCAATTATGGTAGTGAATTTTCATTTAAATGTTTCTAATACAAATATGTCTTTTTTTTTAAATAAAAGGCATATAATTTGGTATAACCTACTATAGTAGAAACAGTGTACCTTCCTTCATCAAAATAACTTTATTGTTAAATAAAAAGTAAAATAATTTGCCGAAAATAAACTTAAAATGTTCCCGAAAAAACTGGTCCGATTTTCCTGGGCAACGAACCTCTTTAAGCTTTTTAGGCACCTGCTAAAATATAATTATCCACAAAAGGCTTTTTGACAAAAATTCAAAAATAAAATTTTTGCATGAAAATTAGCAACCAATTTTTTTAACGAAAATTGCCATTTGCTTTACAAAAATTGGTTAAAGCAATGTTACAAGAAAATTATGTCTTTTTTTACGAAAATTATTTTTTACGAAAATGTGAAATAATTTTTTTTTTACAATAACCGGAATATTAAAACTAAACAGTTTACCCTGAAATTCAAATTTCGAAAATAAACTTAATAAAAAGGTCCCTTTCTTATAATAAATGTTCAAAATGTTCTCCATTCACTTCCACACAACGAAATAATCTGCTCTGGAATTCTTCGCTGACTTATCTTAAATTTCTTATCTTATCTTTTATCTAAAACGTACTTGGTATCATTAATCGAAAAATTAATGATGATCGGGTATGGTGATATGTGTAGAACACAGGCACAAGTTGTTAACCTCTTTAATGAAAAACATCCAAATTTGCCCCCATTAACCCAGGAAACTGTGTCTAAGTTACATTCACAGTTTCGTGATTATGGACACGTTAAACCACTGCCTAGGAGACCCAAGTTTGTTGAAGAAGATGTAAAACTCAATATTTTAATGGCTTTTCAAGAAGAACCAACAACTTCCACCCGTCAAGTTGCACGTGAAAATGACGTTAGTCAATTAACAGTTTTAAAGTGTCTCAAAAACGAATCCCTATAAACTACAACACGTTCAAGAGTTGATTGACGGTGATTCTGATAGAAGACTGCAATTTTGTGAGCAACTGCTACGACATGTTACATAGAAATGTCATTTCTTCTGCTGAAGTTCTGCTTTCCGATGAAGCAACATTTCTTTTGAATGGCGATGTAAACAGGCAAAAATGCGGATACTGGGTTGCCGAAAACCCCCACTGGATGCGACAAACACACACTCAGCGTCCTCAGAAGTTGAACGTTTGGGCTGGTATCATTGGTGATCACGTAGTTGGATCTGTTTTTATAGAAAATCTAAACGGTTCAAGATATTAAAAATGCTAAGAGAACAGGTTGTCCCAATGTTAGCAGAATTGTATCCAAATGTAATGGAACCTAATATTCCCCATGAAAGGATATGGTTTCAACAAGACGGTGCACTGCCCCACTTTTCAAGTACGGGAGTATTTACGCGAAGTCTTTCCACAAAGATGGAGTGGAAGAGAGGTTTCGTAGAATGGCCCGCTAGATCACCAGATCTTACACCTCTTGATTTCCTTTGACCTTAAAAACTGAGTGTATACAACGCAATCTGCTGATTTAGATGGTTTGAAAATGAAAATAACAACAGAAATTAGGATTGTGTTGAACAGAGTTCGAAAAAAGTAAATTTTTTATCTTTTTGTTTGTTTTTAAGCGAATACTGAAAGAGCTAGACTTTCTTAACTGTGACATTGTTAGGACACTTGTTTAAGGGCAATCTAAATATGTCATCATATTTTCCAAGGCGTTCTTAATGCAAGAGTTACAGTATTTTTCTTAAGGGCGCAATATTGGAATTTTTGTATTTTAAAAAAGTATTTTTTTCTGATTTCATTGACATCACACACGATAAGATCACATCTTACCTGCTATCAAATAAATTTGTTTAATGATCTAAATATTGACAGTTTAGCCAATCTCTGATGTTTATAGTGTTTCTGTATATTGTTTCTGTGGCATTTATTTAAAAAACCATGAGTTTTACAAATGAAGAAAAGAGAGACATAATAAAAATGTATTACCAAAATAATATAAACGCTAGATTTACTAGCTAACTAAAACTATTTAAATGAATATCCGGAAAGGCGGTAACCACACTATTCTTATTTTACTGGATTGTAATACTAAATTTTCGTCAACGTCGCTTACACTACTACTTAAAAAGAAAAACTCTGGACGCAGCAAGTGCGTTATGGTAGTGAATTTTCATTAAAATGTTTTTATTGCAAATATGTGTGTTTTCTTTTTAAGAAAGCAGGCATCAATTTTGGTTACCAGTATAACCTATATAGTAAAAACAATGTGCCATGTTTCATAAAAATAACTTTATTGTGTGAAAATGTACAAAAATTTCCAAAAGTAAACTTAAAGTGTTCCCGGAAAAACTCGTTTCTTGTCCACCTTATATGTTAATAGCAAATTGGGCTATTCAAATAGGAAGCATTTGATCAAAAATTCGCTACCATAACGCACTTGCTGCATCTAGAATTTCTTTTCTTGTAAACATGCAAAAATGCAATAACATAAAGCGTGTTTGATTAAAAAAAAAAGAAAATTTGTATCACCAACGACTTATGGGCCATCCTGTGATTGTAGAAATATTTTTTTAAGATGTAGCTCAATATTGAACTTTATTGATTTTTTAGGGTCTATTTGAAACGAATTTTCTGGAAACATTTTTGTAAAATGAAGGACAGTGACGGTTGAAACTAAGACTTTAGGGTTTGTAAAACATCCTTCTTGGGACATTTGATTTCCATAGGCCGTATTAGATTCAAGTAATTTGCCTAAATGTTGCCGATTTTGATGTTTTAAATCGCAACTTTGACGTTTTGAGGAAAACCCCAATTTATTTTTCTTTAAATGCCTATAACTTTTCTATCTTTCGGCCTACATCGCTAATTTTTGGTAGGTAACTTACCTATAAGGATATAAACCGGCGTCCCAAATTTGGTTGCCCTTACTTTGTAAATTCCGGAGATATAATTTTTTTTCGAATGAAAACACAAAATTTTCAGGGAAAACCTGGGCAGATTTTCCTGGCTAACGAACTTATCCAATCAATTTGCAAAAGGAATTTATTCACCAAATTTAATCAAAATCCGCGCATTCTTTTTTGAGTTATCGGTGTGTTACATACATATATATATATATATATATATATATATATATATATATATATATATATATATATATATATATATATATATATATATATATATATATATATATATATATATATATAAACATAAAAATTGAAACTGACCCCGGATATGTGTTCTGGGGGGGCTAATTAGTGCTCATTTTAAGAAATTTTTTTAGAATTCAAAAGTCGGGATCTCCTCATTAGTGATTTTTTTTAATAAGAGAATTCACTAAAAAGTTCGGGACTCAGCAAGAGCGTTATGGTAGTAAATTTTTATTAAATGCTTCAAACTTGAATAACTCAATTTTCTATAAACCTAGAAAATTTAATTTTTGGTATGTACTAAGGTGTTTCCTAAGGCAAGATATCCACCAAATTTCATGAAAATAACTGTGTAATATTCGGAGGAAAAAAAATTTCGAAAGAAAATTCAAAATTTGAATAACTCAATTTTCTATCAACGTAAAAAGTTGAATTTTGGTACGTAGTAAGGTCTCTCACAAGGAAACATATCCAGTAAATTTGATTAAAATAGCTTTGTAATTTTCGGAGAAAAAATTTTTTTCAAAAGAAAACTCAAAATTTTCCCGGAAAACTCTGTCCGATTTTCTTGAATAACGAACTCATCCAAGCCATTAATAAAAGAAAGGCACTTGCCGAGTTTCATCGAAATCATTTAATTATTTTTTGAGTTATCGGATGGATACATACATACATATATATATATATATATATATATATATATATATATATATATATATATATATATATATATATATATATATATATATATATATATATATATATATATATATATATATATATATATATATATATATATATATATATTGAGACTGACCCCGAATATAGGTTCTAGGGGTCCTAGTGCGCTCATTCGAAAAAAATTTTGTAAAGTCTCACCATCGATACCTCTCTATTAGTGAATTTTTTTAAATAAAAATTCACCAAAACTAAAATTGAAAATTTCCGTATTTTTTTTTTTTGAATTATTAAAAAACAAAAAATGTCACCTCAGATTTTCTTTCAGATAATTGATCAACATAGAAATGCGCAACCTTGCCCCATTTTGATCATCCTCGTACCTCTTACGGTTTAGAAGATCCCAGTGTTGAGGCTCGAATATGAATTACCCTATATATAGTGCGAAACTGACCTCGGATTTGGTTCCAGCCTCCCTAGTTTGCGCTCATTTGAAGAAATTTTTTCAAAATTCAAAAGATATGAACCTTTAACCTATTAAATGTAGCAAGTTAATTGTCAACAGATTCAGTTCAGTGTCTGGGACCATCATGATAAGTTGAAGGTCTGGTTGTCTGTAACGTGATTATTTCGTCATAGTGGTTCGAGGAAAACTTTGACCAATTATTGAAAGTCTTAGATAACCTTATTATACCATAGCAAATTAAATTAGGATGTTTAATAAACATTATACAGTTTAGATTTGTAATAACAATAACAACAATATTTGTCCCCGAAATTTGTTATTTAGTGGCACTATCTTCGTCCTCTGACGCCTTAAACATTTTTGTAAAAAATATTTGTCTTTAATATTTTTAAGTAGAGGGATATATGGCTCTAGTCTCGTAAATTAACCCGCTTGCCCGCCTTATTTAAATCCAACAGAATAGATTCTTATATATATATATATATATATATATATATATATATATATATATATATATATATATATATATATATATCCAACCGATAACTCAAAAAATAATTAACAGATTTGGATGAACCTCGGCAAGTACCTTTCCTTTATTAATGGCTTGAATGAGTTCGGTAGCCAGGAAAATCGCACAAGGTTTTCCGGGAAAATTTTTGGTTTTCTTTGGAAAAAAAATTTCCTCCGGAAATTACAAAGCTATTTTAATGAAATTTGGTGAATATGTTGCCTTTGGAAAGACCTTACTACGTACCAAAACTAAACGTTATAAGTTTATAGAAAATTGAGTTATTTAAATTTGATTAATGCAAATTCACTACCATAACGCACTTACTGCGTCCCGAACTTTTTAAATATTTTCAACTCTTGCTGAAAACTATAAATTTAGCAATTATTCTTGGACAAAAATAGATTCAAAATCCTGATCCCCAACTAAAAATTCAAACATATACAGACTGTTCCATTTAAAATAACAAAGGTGATGCATACTTCTGTTATAGCCGGAAGCCCTAGAAATCTGAAAATGTTCTAGTTAAAGAGAACGTAATCAATTATACCCAATTCTAAATTTAATTATTTTTATTTTGGCCAGAACTCCATAAACTTTTGACCATCGGTCTCTCCTTGACACCCTGCAGGGTATATGTTTCTTTTTGATATATCAGTATTTGTCGAAGAAAAACCCGAGGTATTTGGCGGAATCTTGTCAGGGAATTGGACGGTTGTCTAATGACACGTGTTTTTGAGGTGTGTGTCTCCTCTTGGAAAATAGGACTATTGAACATTTATCGGGGTTTATGGCTAGATATGATTTCCTTTACCAGTCTTGCAGCTCATCTACAGCTGTTTGTAGACGTTGGGTTATTATCCTCGGTTGAGTGGAGCTGTTGAGAATGTTGGTGTGGTCTGCGTACAGTGCGTATATCACTTTAGGGCCGGTGTCGGTATGTCTGCGACAAATATATTGTACAGCAGAGGATATATAGCACAACCCTGCGGGAGGCCAGCTGTGGCTGAATAGGTTCTCGATCTGGTTCACAGATGTCTGATCTGGGACTTCATCTGAAGCAGTATCAGAGGGAGCGGATAATTAAATAATGAAGGTTTGTTTTGGAGGCCTGCATACCAAACCCCGTCGAAGGCTTGAGCAGTGTCTAGAAATATTGCACCAGTTGACTTGTTGGTGTTGAACCCTCCGGCGATGTTTTTCACCATTCGAAGGACTTGGTCTGTGGTGGAGTGCTGATGGCTGAATCATAATTGCTCGTCCGGAAGGATATAGTTCTCAGAGAGAATGATGTTAACCTTTTCTGAATTAGTTTTCGGCGATTTTGTCGATGACATGGAGTTGGCTAATGGACCTGTAGTTCTGAGGGAACAGCGGATCTTTGCTGCGTTTTGGTATATTAATAATGTCGGCAAGTTTCCATATGGAAGGAAAATGTTGAAATTGCAGCATGGCATTCATAACAATGAATACCACTGCTTGGTGGGGGAGATTTTTCAGGGCTACGTTGGTAGTCCATCGTATCCCGGAGCTTTCCTATTTTTTAGTGTTTTGGTTATTTGGGAAACATGTTCGCAACTAGTGGGCTCGATGTTTGCGTCCGGGTGGCGTAAATCGCAATCCTGACATAACAGTGCATTCTTGCGACGTGCGACAGATCAACAGTGTTATAATTCGGGCTGAATTGCAACTCCAGATGATCCACGAATGCACCTGCATCCGCATATACGATGGCGTTTTGGCCGGAAGTTTTTGGGAGCGAAGGGGTTTTGTCATTTGCCAGATGGAATTGTCTTGGACGGAAAGGGTTTGCAGGCGTTCCTCCAAACTGTTGGTGATATCCCGGTCCACGAGCCACCACAAGTTACCCTGGCCACACGTACTGTGGTCGCCAGTCGAGAATCCATGCTCGCCATATCACGGGTCGTGTATCTCGTTCTCATTTATACAGCTTATTATTATTATGATTCATAACATGTGTGTGCGCGTGCGTGTTTGGTACGACCTCGGAAGCTTAAGTCCATTGGTCACAGACTTTTGAAGATTTTTATTTGTTTGGTTTCGCGAATACAATCATTTGGATTTACTTCTATTCAAAACATAATGTATAAGAAATCGTGCTCCAAAATTATATATTAAAGATCTGGTTTTATCTGAAACAGTTTTTATTTTACTTCATTGTCAAATCATATTGTGTTATTGAAAAATCATTTCTTTTCAAAATTAGTTCGGTTATAGCACTGCCAAAAAAATTCATAAATATTCAACAACCTACTACTCTACTCTATGTATACTGGACACTTATGATAAATCAGATTTCCATATAATATATATATATATATATATATATATATATATATATATATATATATATATATATATATATATATATATATATATATATATATATATATATAATATTCCCACATAATATTTTGTTTGCTTTACTTTAGATAGAGCTCTGAAAATGATAAAAGGTAATAAGGTCTTCACTTCTCGCAATTTAAAAATCTAAATATAGCGTTATTTGCTAACCATTTGATGTGTTCTGTGTAAAGTTTGTGCATGACACAATATGTTTTCAATTTAAAATGTCCTTGTTTTTGAACTCTAAAAAAGTACATCTGGTTTCGTAATTGTTGCAGATATGAGCGTAAATATAGTGTTTTATACACTTTGATTAAGATTATCTTGTGTAATGACAATATGTTTTTAAATGGTTTTTATGCTGACTGGGATAGATTTAATCCGATAAGATTTTTTAACAAATTTTCATGTCCATGTATTTATGGATTCCACATTAGTTTTTCTTAAAATATATGTGTTTGTTATATACATTATGGCCATCATAAGAAACCGCTACCGGTTTCCGTCTTATCGACCTCATCAGTGTGCCATATTTTGCGCCGTTCCTTCCCAGTTTTTTTAAAATATCTTTGTCAGGAGTTTGTCCTTCAGGGACTCGCAAATGTATTGAATTACAGGTTCAGCTTAAAATTTTGCTTGTATATATTCGGTAAGAATAATTTGTGTTACTTCATTTCAAAGATCCCTGCATTTAAAATTTTGCATTCTCTATTCAAAACTGCTATGGTTTTAAAATTCATTGCAAAAGTTAACAGTAAAAACAAGAAATTCATCTCATTGACGAACCTCACTACAACATACTAACATGCTGCACATTGAATCATAGCTTCCACATAGCTGTGATAATATACTTTCACCGAAAAGACATTCTCATGAAATGAATTTAGGGTTCATGACTTGATCACAAAAAAATATTCGTATTCATGTACCCGTAAATTTCTGAAACATTATATTACTCAAATTTTAACGACAAAATGTGAATTTTCACGAAATCACTCCTCATTTATCCCCTACCCCCTGAAACGATCTTACTCAAAAACAATTCGAAACTTGCCTTTGTCGGGTGCTAACTGAATACCAAATTTGAAGATGATATCTCAATTCATTCGAAAGTTATTGCGCCTACTAACAGACAGACGTACAGGCCAACAGAGCGACAGACAAAAAAATTCTGTTTAGAATCAAGTTTTCTATATGACTTGAGACTCTGGACGCCGTTTTAGCAAAAAAAAAAGTCGGTACTTCTGCCATCGATATTCCACCCCCACGCATTCAACCCCTAATTTAATTTCAGTACAGAATACCAGGTGTTTGGTGAAATTGAAAGTTTTCTAATACACAAACCTTAAAACGTTATATTACTCGAGTTTTAATGAAAAAATGTCAATTTTACCAAATCATCCCCCATTTATCCCCTACCCCGTAGAGATTTTACCCAAAAACAATTCGTATTCTTAGTTTGTTGGGTGCTAACCGTATACCAAATTTGACGACTAGAGACATACATACAGACTGACAGACCGACTGACAAAAAATGTTCGTTCCCAAATCATGTTTTCTGTATGTTTTGATACTTTTTACGACGTTTAAGCGAAAAAAAGATTGAATTTTTTCTCGCCGATGCGATACTTCCACACGTGACGATGTGGAAGTAATTAATAGCTAATCGTGTTTCATTCTTGATAATGAGAAAGCAGGCAAAAACAATTTTAGTCTCCATTTTAGGGGATGTCAATTAAAAAGAAGACGTAAAAAGTTATCAACCTTGTTCATAGTTGGCAATGTAAGTTTTATATAAAACGCCTTAGCCAATGGCTTTGTGATTGTAGCCGCATGACAGTAGTTGCCAGTTGTTAACTGCAATTCAGAAACATGGTTTATTTAACAGATATGCTTAAAATAACAATTCTACAGATGATTGATTACAGAGATAAAACACGACCACATTCGAAGTTGCTCGCCTATTTTAAGAAAAATGTCCCTATTTGCCGCCTGTATCCCAAGGGATAATTAGTAAAATTAAAAAGCAATTTGCGGAGCTTGGACTTGTAAGACAGATACAAAGAAACCTTTTAATGTACTGAGTAATGGTACCAAATTGGATACAATGCTTGAGTTTGAGTCGACAAGCAGCCACAACATCGATTATTCGAATATTAAAAAAATAAATAAACTGCATCCCTATAAATTGGGTTGCGGTGCTATCGGGGTGGCAAGGCCGCGGACGAGCCCTGATAAATTGATACAAACCCTGGAGTTCATGGAATTCTGATAGAAAACGCCTTGTGAACAAACGATGGAAATGATACATTACTGCGTTACCCAACTAGAACATGTTTTATTTTCTGATGAGTTCAGGTCTACACTTCACGGCCATGCTAATCGTCAAAGTTGTCGCTACTGGTATAAAGAAAATCCACCCTGGATGAGAGAGGAACATGTGCAATATCCCGAAAAGGTTAATATTTGGGCACGGTACCCAGTGACCTGGAAAACCGGAAAAAATCAGAGAATTTCAAATAGCCCCAAAATCTCAGGGAAATTTGTGATTTCACTTAAATGTTATGGAAATAATTCAGTAGATTTGTAAATTATATATTTGTAAAATTCCGTCACTACCAAATACATTTTTGTTTTGGTTTCATATAATACATATATTATTCCAATTTTTTCACACAAATATTATTTGCTACCTAGGGAAATATAGTTATCTGACAACATTGAGACATAGAGCTCTTGATGAAAGTCAGAAGACCACGCTTGAAATAAGCGAAGCAGATAAAATAAAACACGTCGAGAAATATCACAACTAGGAACGAGGAAAAAACACATCGAAGAAAATGCAAAGTATGACACTAAAGTTGTTAAATCCAGAGTTACCACATTGAGGAAATATGTATGAATTCGATTTTATTTTTGCAATGCGGTAATTTCATTTGGCCTTTTTTCATAGTAAACATTTGAGAAGTGATTTATTTTCATTCTCGTTGTTCAAGAAGCTTTATTTTTTGAGCCAAAGACGTATTCTCACCATAATTAGAACCTCAGACCGGTTTCTCTCTAATTAGAGCTCGTCAGTACGGTGTACTAATTAGAACACACGTAGGAAGTAATACGGCTATTTTTTTTGATAAGGGACAGTGCACTGGACAGATCTAGAGCTGCATTTGCAGTGGAAGCTGCTTTTACAGGGGGAGCTGTCTTCGGCTTGGAAGCTGCCGGTTTCGGGGTTGTCGCGGGTTCGGTGGGGCGGGAAGATCCAGTGGCAGCCACATAGGAAATTTGCGGCTTCCTTTGGGAGGTCTGTTTGTTGGGTTTAGGGAATTTGAGATAGCCTTTGTAATTGGCGGTGTGACCTTTGTCGCAATTTCAGCAAGTTGGGTCGACGGATAGGGGCTTTTTACACTCCACAGACAAATTGGGGCCGCTGCATTTTACGCAGCGGGAGGCACCCCTACAAGACTGTTGGGAGTGAACAAACCTTTGGCATAGATTGCACTTTTTCCCCAGGGCTCGTTTGCGACTTTGCCGCCCCGATAGCACTGCAGACTTTGGCTTATCGTGCATCAGCGATGGCACTGGTTCGGAAGGTTCTCTTTGTGTAGCGACTCCATGCCGAAAATTGGGTTTTCGGACATGGGGAGGTTTGTCATGATGAGGGGCATGGGGATTTTGTTGTTGTACAGGGTCGCCATCTAGGTTCGGAACCAGGTAGTATGTTGTCATAACAGCTCCAAATAACACAATATGTTATAAAATAGAGACTGTGTACAACCAACTACGAATTTTGTAAATTGTCAGCCCTGGCCCATTTCTCCCCTAATATAGGGACGATGTATGTAAGGCTTGATGTGTTCTCTTGATGAATACCTTTCTTTTAAGTACACTTGGAGAATCCAACTCACTACAACACATCTTTTTAAAGACCTGACGATCGTTTCACTAACAAGAATAGCGTCATCAGAGGATTAAATATTCTGAATTTTTGTGACCTTTCGTAGGAGAAATCGCCAATAAGAAGAATGCAACTTTTGTATTTTGAAAAGATTTCTTCAAATGAGCGCGGAAGGCCCCCTAGAATCCACATTCGGGGTTAGCTTTAGTTTTTATCTGTTTACATAGATACAGGGTGATGCATTTCTACAGTAAAGCTCAATATATCCGGATATTATATAGGATACGAGAAACAATTGTATACGTTAATTATATGGTATCTTGAGCTGCATCTTATAAAATAATTTTAACAATCACAGGTAGTCCATAAGTCGTTGGTGGTACAAATTTTCTCTTTTTTTTTGAACTGCCCTTATATTATTGCATTTTTTATTTTTCATCGAATTATCATGCACGCTTGTGGGGAAAAAATGGTGGCGTTCATCGTTTTCAAGTTATTTCAATTATTTTGCAACTTTTCACATTTTTGGCACATATCAAAAATTATGAGAACGCGTTTTAACCAATAGAAAACAGTACCATAAAACTGACGCATTAAGAGAGGTCTTCGTTTATATTATCCGTCGAAAAAATCAAAATGCCGTATACAGGAAGCTCTCAAATATTGAATTTAAAAAAAGTCAAACTGCCGTAACACAATTGTTTCAAATGGAACACCTGTATGTTGTGTTTCATAAGTGAAGGGCATAATAATATAATATTGTTTAGTAAGTTATTGTAAAAAAAAATGGATTTTCGCGAAAAAATCGTTCGTACATTTTCAAGCAAAAATTTTTTTTCTCAAAAGCTTTTTGGGATTAAATAGCCGATGAAAAGAAGGGTAATTTTCAAAGCCACATAAACACTTAATGGGGTGCACTAACTATGTGAAAATGAATTAGAATAGTGGAATACACCCTTCTTTAGTTTGATATAAAACGAACGACCCCCGAAAATGTGTAAAACATGTCACAAACGTGAGTACAACTTACGTTATTCCTATAAAAATTCCAAATAACTCCAAAAAGTTGGCCTCTGTCCTCATTTTTATTGTTATTTTCGTCATCTACATCCTAAAACACGTTTATATACAAAATTTCATAAAAATCGAACTCGCGCCCCAAAAGAAAACCTTTCCCGTTACTTAACGGAATGAAGCTCAAAAAGCACTTTCATTGGTCATCGAAAATATTAATGAATCGGGGAAAAAGTCAGTGTTGACATTCAAATCACAGCGCCAACTTTTCACTCACCACATGACATCATAGAAGGGGCGTGGCATATGCGCAATATCATATATCTTGCAAGTTATTATATCATGAATAATACAGGCTACATGAAGTGACAGCACTAGTTTGGACAGCGTCTCCACAGAGATTTCAAGGTGGGATAAACAAATTTAAACGATTACATCTCACATACTGATATTGAAAGAATTTATGTTTTCACATTAACTGCATACTTGACTCCATGTTAACGATCATCCCTCTATCTGGAGGCTCTTTATGTGCAGATAGATGACAAACAAGGGTTGTTGCTGATACGTACACCGAGGGGCCGAATGTAACAACTGACGAGGTACGAGATAGTGACAGTGGAATGATTTCTTCTCTCACATGAACTACATAATTGAATCCAGATGAGCGATCATGTCTGTGGAGGGTCTTTATATTATATACGACCAACATTGAGATTTTAAGTTTTTTATCAGGCACAAAGACGATATCTAACCTTGAACCCGTGGGTTCGCGGCTGTGATATATAAAAAATGGCGGGACGCGGCACGTGCATAATCGTAGGGAATTTTCATAAGAATTATACACTCTTAATACGATTTATTATTACTAGAATTAACACTTTAAATTTAAACAGACCTTGAAGATTGGGATTAAAGGTACTAATTAACACAGGCTCATTTCAAGAATTTTTTGGAAAGTATTACCAGCGATATCTCTCTAATATAAAAAAGCCCAACATTCAAATCTTGTGTTCTAGCTCCTTTTGAAACAAATGCCTAAAATTGAATTTTCTATGAAGCTAGAAAATTAAAATTTGGTATATCTAAGTAAGTCTCATTAAAAAAAAACTTGCATGAAAAATTTCATTAAAGCCACAAAAGCTTCCTAAAAAAAACCTCATTCGTATTTAGAAAAAGAAAGTATCTGCCAAATTATAAACGTTGCAGGTATTTTTCCAGCAAAAAAAGTTTTTTTTAAAACAAACTCTTTTTTTATCAGCAGTAAAAGTGTCTGTTGAAATTTATAATGTCGGACTTGTGTGTGTGTGTTTTGTTTCTTTAACGTCGGCCTATTTCCGCGACTATGGCCAATCACCGGCGCCAGGGAGCAGTTTCATCTCACTATCCCGGATATTTTGCCGAACCCCTGCCTTTTTGTAAGGGGGGTAGGGATATTTAACGGGCCCAACTGCGCATGGACACGGGACCGACGCCCCCTCCGAAGGGCGAAACGTGCAGACATTCAACTTGCTCAAATACAATGCCAGAACCTCGGTTGATGTTAATGTTACAGTTTATATATATATATATATATATATATATATATATATATATATATATATATATATATATATATATATATATATATATATATAAAGTGAAAGGAGTACCCTGGGATCGAACCCAGTAACCTTCGGGTCAGAGGCACACGTTCTTACCCCTGAACCACCGAGGTTCCTATAATTTCAGACTTAAAAGGCTAGATACATTCTGAGCTCCAAATATCATAAAATGTTAAAAAACAAAAACTGTATACAACCAACCAACAATTTAGTAAATTGTCAGCCTTGTGTTATTTGGAGTTGTCTTATTTGGAGCTGCCGTCACAACATACTACTTGGTTCCACAACGAGATGGCGGCACGTGTTTCGTGTCTTAAATCTCACTTAGTTTTGGAAGGCTGGCTACCATAGCCGTATTCCTTTATAGGTGTATTTTCGCTGCAATTAGTATGCCGTACTGACGAGCTGTAATTAGAGCAAAACCGGTATGTGGTTGTAATTGTGGTGAGAATGAATCTAGCTTTACATACTTTGTCCTTATATTGGGTCAGGGCTGACAATTTACTAAATTGTTAGTTTGTTGTATACAGCCTGTATTTTTTAACATTTTGTGTTATTTGGAGCTGCTGTGACAACATACTACTTGGTTCCGCACCGAGATGGCGGCACGTGTTTCGTGTCTTACATCTCACTTAGACTTAAAAGGTTACAAAGTTATCCAGGCGTTTTAAACAAAAATGAAAGCTTGGTCCAAACGTATGAAACCGTGACAATATTCTTTCTACTAAATATTAAAGTTAGAAAACAAAACATTAATGTGCATCGTACCGGAATAGAGCTCGTACCGGCCGTGGTTGAGTTTAGTTGTGAGCTGAACACGTTAGCCCTCGACCACGGGAGCTGCTAGCAGTGTGTTTAAGGAGATGTACACAGATAAGAAAAAAACGAGACAAAAGAACCACGGCGTGGCCATTTAACGATGTCTATATGTCCAATGAATATCGATACATCCTGATGTTAAAAGAAAAATAAACTTTTGCCAACCTCGTAAAGTGCGCCAACTATCAAGTACAAATATTCCAGCTAAGTTGATATTTGGATTAGCTATGGACATAAAGCTACTCTTAGATCGTCAACTACCCTACCTAGCAACATAAAGTAACTCTACTTTCCATTGATAGATGTCGCACAGATGCATGTTTGTGGCGGAACTCAATGGGGTGTTATAGTTTATGATCGCCAGAACTTTTTTAGAACAAATTGACTAAATATAGTCAGGCTTCAGGACACCCAGTGAGATATATCACAAGTAGTGACATCTCTCTGTGCGTATCGTTTCAGAGAAATTGGAACCTTTTTTTAAAGTCGATCTATCTCCCCGACCATGGCCAATCACCGACGCCAGGGAGAAATTTCACCTCACTATCCTGGAAGTTTTACTGAACCCCTTCTTTTCTGTAAGGAGGGTGGGGATCTTTAACGTGCCCAACATTACATGGTACACTAGACCGCCGGCTTTACGCCCCTTTCGAAAGGCGAGAAATTCGAACCTTTTTTTTAAAGTCGGTCTATTTCCGCGACCATGGCCAATCACCGACGCCAGGGAGAAATTTCACCTCACTATCCCGGAAGTTTTACGGAACCCCTTCTTTTCTGTAAGGAGGGTGGGGATCTTTAACGTGCCCAACATTGCATGGTCGTACACTAGACCGACGGATTTACGCCCCCTTCGAAAGGCGGAACGTACAGACATTCAATTTGCTCAAACGCAATGCCACAACCTCGATTGATCTTAATTTATTACAGTTTCTACTGAAAAAATGAAAGGGAATCAACTGGAAATCGCACCCAGTGGTTCACAGACACACGTTCTTACCCCTGGACCACCGAGGCCTCCTCAATACAGACAATAAAATATAACATTTTGATAAGTAAATTTCACCTGATTGCTTATTACACTATATCACACCCTTGCGCAAAAACCTTTGATGATCGTGTTACGCGAATGAATTTGTATACGTGGGAAATGAACACGTCAACCTTGTCCTTGAAGAGAGAAATTATTTAATTTATTATTAATAACCATTACAGCGCAACAAACAATACAATACATCGATCAGATGTAGCACATGCTGTGTGGGAATTTGCAGCTGATTAGCACGAGAAAGTTCCAGGTCATCTGAGAACAAGTAGTGAAATTCTAAATAAACTGTAATTTCAGTGTCAAGTAAAGAGTATAAGTCGTATCCTTTACAGAAAACAATTAGCAATACAGCTACATAATACGTCGCCTGTAAAACATGAAAAATTACATGCGCAGCAAGTGTGTTATGGTAGAAAATTTTCATAAAAATGTGTCAAATGATGAGAAAATGTTCAAAAAAATGTACAGTATACTCTCGATTATCCGAGCTGAGAGGGATTGGCAACACAGATAATCGAAAAACACGATTGATACGAACAATATATATATATATATATATATATATATATATATATATATATATATATATATATATATATATATATATATATATATATATATATATATATATATATATATATATTCAGTGAGGACCTAAAGTCCCCCCCCTCTAATTTCTGAACCGCCCGATATATTGTGATGAAATTTGGAATGATCATATATGAGCAAGGTCTGCATTTTTTGACATATCAATGACAGCTTTAAATTCATTCAAGCTCTATCTCAAAATGTTCGTAATTAAGCTAATGATTGCGTTGTTGTTATGCTTTCGTTACCTTAACAAATCCCGGATATGTATTCTCTAGAGTGTATTTTTCCTATGAAAATTCGCTAAAAATAGTTTAAGGATTTTAAATAAAGCAGTGTTAAAAACGTAATATTAAAACAGTTATCACAAAACCAGTATGTAAAATAGTTTACTTTGCCCAGCGATTAAGACAGACCAGTGACTAGCAGTGGCTTCAACACAAGCTTAGGTTTTTATTATTATTCTCTTAAAGGAATTAGTGGTTAACAGTTTTTTCCCCCGCAGGGCTCGTCCGCGGCCTTGCCGCCCCGATAGCACTGGAACCTTTGGTTGATTGTGCATACCCTTAGTCTTACTCCACCCATTCCAAAATCACTGTGCCTTGAACTAGTCTGCACAGCGATTGGTAGGGTGAAGTTTCAGTTGTCTTTTGCGGTCCAGAGCTTTACACTCGCACAAGATGTGCTGGGCTGATTCCTCCCCCTCGCCGCAGAATCTGCATGCGAGGTCCCCCTCGAACCGCCCCATTTTATACAGCTGTTTCTTGACGACCATGTTTCCCGTCAAGAGACCTGTTGTGTTTCTGAGCTGTCCTTTGCTAAGATTTAGCAGCTCCACATCTCTCTTTGAACTGGGTACGTCAATTATTGACTTCCCATATCTGAGCCCTGGACAGTCTGCCCAGCACACCTTGTGTTGGTTTCTGACCCAAGAGTTAATGGCTCCCCTGGCAGTGCTCTTTGTCACGCCCAGAGCTGGTTCTGGTCCCATAAATGGTTCTGCTGACCCTCTCTTCGCGAGACTGTCAGCTTCTTCATTGCCTTTGACCCCGAGTGACCCGGCACCCAGATGAGGGTCACCTCATTCTGCCCAGCCAGGTCGCTCGTCTCGTCTCGGCACTCACTGACCAGCCAGGAATTTACCCGTGGTGGTTAACAGTACAACAATGTATTAATTTCATTAGCAGGAATTTTTCTATGGGTAGGTAGATTTATTTTTAGTTAAAGTAAAGCCAGCTTAGATCCACCACAAGTATTTATTCTATATCACATTTAAACAATGATATTTGTATTTCTGATTATTTTTTTCAAGTTAGTTATAAAAAAGTCTGGACGCAGTAAATGCGTTATGGAAGTGAATTTTTATAAAAATATTTTTAATTGCAAATATGTCTTTTTAAATGCAAGCAGGCATCAAATTTGGTTATCGGTATAACATTATAGTAGAAACAGTGTACCATATTTTAACAAAATAACTTTACTGTTTGAAAATGTACACAAATTTTCCGCAAAAAAAAACCTAAAATTTTTCCGAGAAAACTGGTTGCCCAGCCAGACGAACGTTAGATTAAAAGGAAATTGAGCTATTGGAATTTGAAGCATTTATGAAAATTCGCTACTACTTTTCTTACAAACATGCATTATATTTCGATAAAAAATGGAAACATGCAAAAATGTAATAATATAAGGGATGTACGAAAAAAAATTGTATAACGACTTGTGTGCCAGCCCGTGGTTGTCAAAATAATTGTATAAGATGTAGCTCAAGGCACCCTATAAATAACGTATACAATTTTTTCTTGTATCTTGTATAATAACGAGTATATTGATATTTACCGTAGAAACGTGTCAGCCTGTATGTACGTAAACGGATAAAAACTGAAATTAACCCCGAATATGGATTCTAGGGGGCCTACTTTGTACTCATTTGAAGAAATATTTTCTAAATTCAAAAGTCGCAGTCCCCTCATTAGCGATTTTTTTCCCATGAAATTTAGCTAAACATTATAGCCCACTAAACTATAAACTTAATTAAATCTACTGCCAAAGCATTAGCGAAAGGGTCTATTTGAAATAATTTTCTGGAAATATTTTAGTAAATTAAAGGACAATGAGCTTGAAGCTGAAAACTTGGACCACTCTTCTTACGACATTTTCACTGTATAACCAGTATTTGTTTTAGGTTCTTTACCTAAATGTTGCCAATTTTGACGTTTCAATTCGCGACTGACGTTTTGACGAAAACCCCAATTATTTTTTTCTTTAAATGCCTATAATTTTTTTGTCTTTTAACTTGCAGACCTAAATTTTGGTACATAGTTTACTTTTAGTGAATTTTTATTTCAAAAAAAATCACTAATAGAAAGGTATCGATGGTGAGACTTTGCAAAAATGTTTTCAAATGAGCGCGAACTAGGACCCCTAGAACCCATATCCGGGGTCAGTTTCAATTTTCATATGTATATATATATATATATATATATATATATATATATATATATATATATATATATATATATATCCAAATATCCAAATATCCAATCGATAACTCAAAAAATAATTTACCTATTTTGATGAAACTCGGCAAGTACCTTTCTTTTATTAATGGCTTGAATGACTTCGTTAGCCAGGGTAATCCGACAAGGTTTTCCAGGAAAGTTTTGAGTTTTCTTTCGAAAACAAAATTTTTCCGAAAATTACAAAGTTATTTTAATGAAATTTGACGGATATGTTGCCTTGCGAAAGACCTTCTTATGCGACAAAATTCAACTTTCTAAGTTTATAAAAAATTGAGTTATTCAAATTTTTAGTTTTTTTTTAGAAACATTTTTTCCCGAACAGTACAGAGTTATTTTAATGAAATTTGGTGAATACGTTGCATTAGGAAATACCTTACTACATACCAAAATTGACCCTTCTAAGTTTATAGAAAATTGAGTTATTCAAATTTGAAGCATTTAATAAAAATTCACTACCATAACGCACTTGCTGCGTCCCGAACTGTTAATGATTCAAACACGCGTACCAAATTTGGTTGTCGGTTAACTATGTTATTTCCGGAGATATAAAAAATTTCCGAAAGAAAACGCAAAATTTATCGGGAAAACCTGGGCTGATTTTCCTGGCTAACGAACTTATTCAAGCCCCTTGCCAAAGGAACGTTCGTACCAAATTTGATCAAAATCGGCCCAATATTTTTTGAGTTATCTGTGTGATATATATAAATTGAAACTAATCCCGGATCTAGTGGGCCTAGTTCGGGCTCATTTAAAGATATTTTAGATTGAATTCAAAAGTCGCAATCTCCTCATCAGTTAATTTTTTAAAATAAAATTCACTAAAAATCTAAAAGGGATCTAATCGGATTAAAGTTTGTGAATGATTAGACTAATTGATGGACCACATTAACATTCTTTGGAACGGAAGATTAAAACATCGTCATTAAACTGACAATTACACAACTTGGCAATGATATCAAGATACAAATAAACCTAAAAAAAGCATTAACTGCGGGCAACCATCCAAAACATAGGTAACCATGAATTAAGAGTACGCTTTCTTCTTTCAAAAAAGACAATGTATCTACTACGTAACGTATTACAAATTGTGTAATGTTATATCATGGATAACATTTATAAAGTTTTGTTTAAAACGTTTATGAAAACTTACAATGTGTTCTCGCAGTCAATTTTCTGAACCAAAACAAAGCTTCCTTATAGCAGCCATTACCATCATAGTCTACAGGCGACGTCGCCTGTTATCAGAACCATGACTTTCTATTTCGAGCAGCCTTTTTTTTTAGTGAATTTTCGTAGAAAAAATTCACTAATGGGGAGATCCCCGACTTTTGGATTTTGTAAAGATTTCTTCAAATGAGCGCGAACTAGGCCCCCTAGAGAGCGCTTCACGCCACCCCAGACACAACTATCGAGCCCACAACTTTCGAAGAAGTTTCCTAAATAATCAAAGCATTAAAAAATAGGAAAGCTCCGGGATGGAATCTCCAAGGTAGGCCTGAAAAACCTCCCCCGCAAAGCCGTGGTATTCCTTCCGATTATGAATGCCATGCTGCGATTTCAACATTTTCCTTCCATGCGGGAACTTGCCGACATTATCAACATCCCGAAACCCAGCAAAGATCCGCTGTTCCTTTAGAACTACAGGCCCATTAGCCTGCTACCAGTCATCGGGAAAATCGCCGAAAAACTGATACAGAAAAGGCTAGCTTCTTTCACCTTAGAAAATCATATCCTCCCGGATGAGCAATTCGGCTTCAGACACCAGCACTCCACCACTGACCAAGTCCTTTGTGTGGTGGAAAACATCACCAAAGGATTTAATATAAACAAGTCAACTGGTGCAATATTTCTTGACATTGCTCAAGCCTTCGGTAGGGTTTGGCATGCGGGCTTCCTAAACAAACTTCTATCATTTAATTATCCTCTCCCTCTGATTCTGTTAATCAGGTCATACCTCCAACAGAGGAAGTACCAGGTCAAACACCTGGGAGCCAGATCTAGAACGTACCCAGCCACGGCTGGTCTTCCGCAGGGTTCTGCTATCTCCCCTCTGCTGTACAATATATTTGTCGCAGACATTCCGACAGCCCCCCTAAACGTGACTTACGCACTGTACGCAGACGACACGACCATCCTCAGCAGCTCCACTCAGCCGAGGATAATAACCGAACGACTTCAGACCGCCGTAGTCGAGCTGCAAGCATGGTATAGGAAATCCCTTCTAGCCATAAACCCCGATAAATGTTCAGCTGTCCTATTTTTCAAGAGGAGACACACACCTCACGAACACGTTTCATTAGACAACCGTCTAATTCCCTGGCAAGATTCCGCCAAATACCTCGGGGTTTTCCTCGACAAACACTTAACATGGCGCCCCCATGTCGATCACGCCCGAAAAAAAGCCTCGATGTTCATCTCGAAGCTGTTCCCTCTTCTAAATAGAAATTCCAAACTGTCCATGAACAATAAGTTGCTCATGTACAAAGTCATTATCCGGCCAGCCTTGACCTATGCATCACCTGCATGGGCCACCGCGGCCGCAACACACATCAAGTCCCTTCAAATCATCCAGAACAAAATTCTGAGAATGGTTACTGGAGCGCCATGGTTTGTCCGAAACAGTCACATTCACTCTGATCTGGAAATGCCTTCGATACTTGAGTTTATAACTCAACTCTCCACAACTCAGTTCGCAAAAGCCGCTTCTCACTCAAATGCTCTTCTCCGTAGTGCCACCGACTACGACGAGCAACTTCCACATAAGCATAAGCGTCCAAAGCTTATACTTACCCGATAAACGCCCCCGCGGCAAAAACAGAATGGAAACATTCATACCCAAAAAGTCATTGTGTGTAAATCTTTCCGACGGAGGTATGAACTAAGGTCCGATACTCCCAGGGAGAGGGTTTTAGTGAGTACAGTCTCACAGTACCCCGATATCCCACGGCACCAACGGCGCCGTGAATGGGGTCTGCATGAGCATTTCCCCTCCTGTATCAAAAAAAGGCCCCCTAGAACACATATCCGGGGTCAGTTTTAATTTTTATATGATCACATCGATAACTTAAAAAAGAATGGGCCGATTTTGATCAAATGTGGTGAGTATCGTTAGCCAGGAAAGTCGGACCTGTTTTTCCCGGAAAATGTTGGGTTTCGTTTCGGAAAATTTCGTGATCTCCGGAAATAACAGCGTTGTGGCAACTAAATTTAGTACGCGGGTTTATATTACAAAAAGTCAACGATATACCGAAATTTAGATCTGTAAGTTAGAAGAAACAAAAGTTATAGGCAGTTAAAGGAAACAATGTGGGGTGCCACTGATGACCAGAGAAACGCACAAAAACAAAATATTTTGAAAGGATTTATTCAAATGAGCACAAACTAGGACCCCTAGAACCCACGTGCAATGTTAGTTTCAGTTATTATCTGTTTATAGATATACAGGGTGACGCATTTCTACGGTAGTCAATATTGCCGTTACTAGAAAAAATTGTATACGTTAATTATGTGGTGCCTTGAGCTGCATCTTATAAAATTATTTTGACAATCTCAGACTGGCCTACAAGTAGTTGGAGATACAAATTTCCTTTTTTTTTTAAAATTTTAAATCGAACACCTTTTATATTATTGCATTTTCGCATTTTCCATCGAATGCATGTTTGTAAAAAAATTGGTATGGGTCATCCTTTTTGAGTTATTTCAATTGTTTCACATTTTTGGCACATATCAAAAATTATGATACGGCGTTTTTACCTATATAGAGCAGAGTCCCATGGCTCATTCAGAGAGGTTTTCGTGTATATTATTCGTGACAAAAAATCGAGGTCCCGTATACTTTTTTTTGTATTTCCGTAGAAATCATTGTTTGTAAACTTTTTGTGAAATTCTGGTAATTAATAATGAATGTATAATAAGTTATTGTAAAAAATGTTTTTAGATTTTCGTGAAAAAATTATTCGCAAATTTTCATGAAAAATATTTTTTTGTAAGTTTTGTCGAAAAGTTCTTTGTGAATAATTATATCTTGGTAGGTGGGTAAACAGCTTGAAGAAGTTCGTTGACCAGGAAAATCGGACCAGTTTTGTCAGGAACATTTTAAGTTTATTTTCGGATTTTTTTTTAGTTTTACAAACGATGAAGTTATTTTGATGAAATGTGGTACATTTTTTCTCTATATGGGTTATACTCGGACATTTGGTATTAAAAATACTTTTATGAAAATTAATTACCATAACACACTTGCTGCGTCCACACTTTTTTGTCTTGTCTGTAGTTATTAAGACCTTCTGTGTTGCTTGTGATATTACCTGTTTTGTAAAGTGTACGTATGTTGGGTATTTTTAGGTTAACAATAATTGACAATTCCAAAGTGACATGTCCAAACTGTCAAAAAGGTATATTACAAATAATTTTTCGGCACACATTTTAATTAACTGAAGGAAAGTAACTGCTGAAACAGAAATAGAAGACTTTGTAAAACACACTTCAGGCCGCATATCCTTCAGAATACACCTCAAAAAATCGCCAATTTTGGCCTTTCATTGTGATAAAATAAACATTTGCTTTGTGCCTTGTGATTGGTCAAGACTACTAAACTAGCCGACTATTGTAGAGAATTCAATTAGTTAACGTTCTGATCTTGTAGAATATTGTTCATCAGAGTTGAATCGCAGTAAGTGTGTTATAGTTGCGAATTTATTTAAAACTCAAATACGTCAATATTCTGTTAACAGGAAAACAATTTTAGTGTCCGTATAAGTTTCTAACAAGGCCACATGACTACCAAATTCTATCAAAGCAGCTTAAATAATTTTTTTCGGTGAAAAACTACTCTGCGAAAAAAATGGTGTAACGAACTCCTGAAAAAATTATATCGTTGGTTAAAATTATTTAATTACCGCTAGGATACCTATATTTATATATATATATATATATATATATATATATATATATATATATATATATATATATATATATATATTTATTTATTTATATATATATATATATATATATATATATATATATATATATATATATATATATATATATATATATAGATAGATAGATAGATAGATAGTGTTCCCGGATCGACGCACGAAAAGGTGAAAAAGACTGTAATTTTTTTACTTGAAACTTCGTTTTCTGGGAATAAGCCCTGCTTGAATAGAAAATAATTTGTGTAATAATTTTAATTTCCAAAACACAAGTATGCCTTGGACATTCACAAAAAACTAATTTTGACACTAGCAAAGTGCCTTGTCCCTAGGAGATATGAAAAAATGTTAATTAAGAAAAGATGATCGGAAAGAAAAACTGAGTAGGAATAAAAGTTTTAAAACCCTAAGCCTACTTTGATATTTCGCATAATTTTAATTCCACGCACCCTCCTTACTGAAGATATTGAAAAAATTTGTTAACAAAGGTTGTTCAAAATAGTAAATGAAACACGATCACCTTCTTTTTATCCGTCTGTTAGACATTAAGATAATAAAAGAAATGAGAATGAAATAATCTGATAAGCTCTGGATCAGATAATTCACCAGTTCCATAACACTGAATTAGGCAGATCCATTCTATGTTTCACAGTAGTTTGGATCAGTTTTAGAGCACAGCTTCGACAATAAATACAATTAACTATTTTTGACATTTGTCAAAACATTATTTTATTCGTCGTTCTTCCATAGCATACTATTTGTTTTTAGATTTTCAAATTATCAAAGTAGGCCTAGGATTTTAAAGTTTTGTATTCCTACTCAATTTTTCGTTCCGATCATCTTTTCTTAATACATTTTTTCGTATTTCCTAGCAAACGGGCACTTTAGTAGTGTAAAAAATAGTTATTTGCAAACTTCCAAGGCATACTTGATTTTTGGAAATTAAAATTATGACACAAATTATTTTTTATTCCCAGAAAATAAAGTTTCTACTTAAAAAATTACAATCTTTTTCACCTATTCCTGCATCTATCCGGGGACACACTATATATATATATATATATATATATATATATATATATATATATATATATATATATATATATATATATATATATATATATATATATATATATATATATATATAGCCGAATGGATTTAACTCAGTATTTCAATTATTGTGCATATTTATAAAAAATCCTGAAACACGTTAATTTGGGATTAAAAAATGACATCATGCAACGTGAAAGCCTCAGCACTGCATTAAACCCCCTTCGAGTGACAGTTGCAACCTCAAAAATTTTAAATCTGACGTAGGGGTTTGTAATACCTCATTTGACAGATCTCTTCAAAAATACTATGGCTTTAAAATTTATTGGAAAAATTAACACATCCATCTGATTGCTACACTTCGCTACACAGACTAAAAATTAATAAGTAATCGCGTTTCATTCTTAATAATGAGAATAAATAAAAAACGCATCAATATTAATGTAGATGTTCAAAATGCATGCTTTGAACATCTTGGCAGCATCCTAATTGTAAATCAAGATGTTTTCTAGCGCTAATAAACATCTGAGGCTTGACCAACCAAATCGCAAACGTTATTCTTTTTAAGTCAGTTAAATCACGTGGTTTGGTTTTGTATACTATAATTTTTACATATCCCTATAAGAAGACGTCTAATAGCGTAATATCTGGCGATTGTGCTGGCCATTCTAACGATCCTCTCCTTCCGATCCACCGATTTGGGCATATTAAGTCGAGGTACTGCCGGACATTGATTTGGTAATGCGCTGGTGATCCTGCTGCTGGAACCATATCACATTCGCTGGAACTGTGTTTGATCGATCAAGTTATAAGTTTGTCAAAGTTTCCCGAACATTATTGAGGAGAAGTGCTAAATAATTATCTCTATTCGAAAGAAAAAGGGACCCATGAATATGGTTTCTACCTATTCCGGCCCAAATACTAACCTTTTCAGGGTATGCGTATGTTGTTCCCTCATCCAGTGTGGATTTTCTGTAGACCAGTAGCGACGATTTTGACGATTAGCATGGCCGCGAAGTGTAAAACTGCACTTATCAGAAAAGAAAACATCTTCTAGCTGGATAACATTGTTATCTTAACATTTCCACCATTTGTTCACAAAAACACGTTTTCTCTGTCAAAATCATCTCCCATGAGCTCCTGAGTTGTTTTTTTAACAAACCAGTGATTTTAAGTAACCCCAAAGAAAAAAATTAATGGTGTCAAATCAGGTGATCGCGTAGCATATTACAACACCCATGGACTTTTTTTATATGTCTATTAATCATCGATTTCTGCTCAACTTTATCCATTTCCAATTGATAGCGTTTAATCGCTTCTCTTAGGCTCGTGCAGATTGATTGCCATCTGACCTAGAAATGTACACTTTGACAGGAATGTCATACATCTGAGCATTCAAATGTCAAAATATAAAAAGCGATGTCAAATACTATGGATAGAAACTGAAGAAGAAAGCAAAATCATCCCAAACAACAAAAAAGTTGTGCGCTAGATACGTATTTCAACAATGAAGTTGCCTTCATCAGTTAGCGACAGCTACTAATGAAGATAATTTTGTTGTTGAAGTGCGTATCTAGCGCACAATAGTCTTAATATTTTGTGGTTTGTGGGGTTATTCTGCTTCCTGTGTGTCACAACATGGTAACTATAGAGTATATAAATATTTGAGGGGTGAAGCATAAGAATCTGCTCTCGTATACTCATACAGGGTGTGCCAATTAAAATTTTCCACCTGGGAAATATCGCAATTAAAAGAATTAAAGAAAAACTATTGAAAAAAACCGAGACATGTCGAGATTGTTTTCAAGTGGAGCACATGAGGGAGCAAGTTTTGTTGTCTTGGAACCCCTTAAGTAGGGGCGTCAAGTACCCGACATTTAATTAAATAACATTCTTTCATTCATCGATATTTTGTCGTATTCTTTAATTGAGGATTTTCTTGCCGTATCCAAACCAAAATAAAAAAAGGCCTGGACGCAGCAAGTGCTTTAAACTTTAAAATGAGGTGTCACTCACCATAGGGTGCGATTTAAAATTTTAGCGTACTTTACGCCTGTGCCAAGGGGGTACGTTCCAAGACACCAAAACATACGTCATTATGTGCCCCCTTGAAAACAGTCGACGTCTCTTAGCTTTTAGTGAATTTTCATTAAGAAAATTCTCTAATAGAGAGGTACCGATGGTGAAATTTTCTAAAATTTTCGTCAAATGAGCGCGAATTAGGGCCTCTGGAACCCATTTCTATATTTCCATGGTCAGTTAAATATATATATATATATATATATATATATATATATATATATATATATATATATATATACATATATATGAATGTATGTATAAAACCGATAAGTCAAAAAACACTTCACTGATTTGGACCAAATTCTTAACGGCCAATTTTTCTTAATACAAAATTAAAACATATTTTTAAAACGCAATATCTCTCAAATTGTTTTAAATGATTGAAACGAAAATCTACAACTTAAAAGAACATATGCAGACGTTGTTGTGTACCAATTTTCAAGACGTTTGATCAACGGAAAATAAAGTGATTTGAAATTAATAATAAAATAATCATCGACATCACTTCAGATTTTGTAATGCAATATTTACAATGTTGGACAAAGACAGATGACGTTATCTGTACTGCTATGCTATTTAAATAAATCATAGATAAAAATCTATACAATGGAAGTTGTTGCAAGATGTCAGCCTGGAGAGAGCATTGTGAGAGATACAACAGATACGCCATCTCGGTGTAGGACCAGGTAGTATGTTGTCACGATAGCTCTAGTTTACACAAAATATAATAGATAGAGCTGTGCACAATGTACAATCAACTAACATTTGTGTAAATTTCCAGTCTTGGGCCATTTCTTTCCTGATACCGGGACAAAGTTTGCGTCCAAAAGCGCTAGATTCTAGCATGCGAATGTAGTATAAATAAAAAATTTCGGGACGCAGCAAGTGCCTTATAGTAGTGAATTTTCATAAGAATTGTACACTATTAGTAAGATATATTATTAAAACTAATTCTTTAAATTTAAATGAACCTTGGGTGGGTACAAAAATTAAAGAAAAATAACATAATGAGCTTCACGGATAACCACAAATTTGTTTTAAAGAAACCTTTTTTGTTGTTTATTGTTTGCAAAAACTGGATGGGTTGACTAAAACAAAACCATCCAAGCATTTAATAAGGAAAAATACCTACCATATTTATAATCAACAATGACAGGTATATTCCTTTGTAAATAATTAAACTTTTTCTGAAAAAGTAACTTTAATGAAATTTGTAACACATTTTTTAAAGACACTTGCAGTACTTACATATTATATCTAAGACCAAATTTTAATTTTTTTAGCTCCGTATAAAATATATTTTTTTTTCGAATAATCTCTTTAAATTCAAATAATAAGTTTTAATAATATATCTTACTAATAGTGTACAATTCTTATGAAATTTCACTACTATAACGCACTTGCTGCGTCCTGAATTTTATTTCTTTTTTTTTTTAATTCCGGTATGTTCCAGGTGCAAAGTTTTAATTGGTGCACCCTGTATTTTTAGTCTCATGTGGGCGACGAGTATATTAGAACACCCGTTCTATTCCAAGTTATACAACATAATCGCTTTTAAATAAGCAACGGTAACTGTTTCTACTTCCTTGTTATTTATTATAATATATTGCTTTTCGATTATATCCTTTAAATGACTGTAACCACATAGAAGCTTTTCGGAAACAATACAGCAGCAACAATACTGGTTGCTGGAAAAGTAAGATTAGTTTGTACTTATAGAACCTAAGCCTTGACTCATTAAAGACCTTCTAAAAGTAATTGTGTTTTTATTTACCTGTGTTGCCTAGAATGTCCCACAAAACATAATATTTACCATCCCTACCTGCGCGTCATAACAGTAACTGATTTGTATACAGAAAACTAACCTTAACCTTAGTTTAATTTTGCTATCTGTCGAGTAAAGTTCTCGTGAAAGTACCTATATTTTAGTAAGAGAATATGGAGAAAGACGATAAAAGTAAAGTGTGGCAAGTGCTCTGGGGGTAAGTTTAACTTTTCTTATGAATATTAAATTTTTGGTGTATGTTTTTGTAATTAAGGGGCAAGTGCATTTTGTGATTATTATTTTTTGAAATTGATTTCTCTGAAATTGATGTTGACTTAATAGGGGTACATGTGTAGCAAAGCTTTGAATATGTTATATAAACTAAACTCCCACCGAAAATACATATATCAATTATTAAATTAACTTGTTAATCACGTGGAGAGAGGTGAGGCAACGTAAACAGAAAACGCCGTATTGAAAAATACTTTCTTGTCGATGAATGTAATATTGGTTGCTATTTTTTTCCCTGTTTCGACCCACAATCCATTGAGACAAATTTACGATTTGCAGCTTTTTATTGTGCCTTTTTTAGCACAATCTAAGTTATACCTAGGTAAATTGTGTTCTGTACCGATAATCTTCTAGAATTATTCCAACCAGCTTCGATAATTTTTCTTGTGTCTAAGAAATCTGGAATCGTGCGTTACGCCACATCTATATTCTATTTTTTATAATCACTGTAACTGTTGTTAATTAAAAATAAATAAGAATGGAGAAATATATACCCGTCATAACCTTAGTGTTTCTTTTTGTTGATTTTTTATCCAATTAAAATTTTCACACCTCTAAACCTCGTTTATAAGGATGTTTTTTTTATAGTTTTTCGAACCATTAACGGTTTAAAAACTGCACATTTATTTTTTCTGAACCTCATTTATAAGGATGTTGTTTGTTTCTCTTGTCTTGACCCATGGTTGTAACCTTTATTAATGGTTTAAAAAGGCACAACCTGTTTCTCTAAATCTCGATTATGAGAATGGTTTTTTTTCTTGTTTCTAGTGTCATGATTGCAGTATGTATATTGTATATTAATGGCTTAAAAAGTCTCAAGTAAGTTTTATCAGCCAATAAAAAAAAATATGTAACTGTTGCCCAGTTATTTTTCTTTTTGACATTTATCAACGCATGATAATTTTACAGGGAAACATTATATGAGGCTTAAAACCAATTGATGTTAGTTATTTTACAAATTTAAGGTGTTAAAATTAGGTTAATCTAATATTTTCCAACAGATTGAGTTGTTTAGATGTTTTTTTGTAAACGCTTGATCTGCTGGAAAATAATTCAACTATCCCCCAGCTGTAAAGTTAAAAATGACAGCCAAATGTCATTCAGATATTATATTGTAAGACACATTTTATAAAAAATGCATCAGCAGCCAATAGACCAGCATTAATTCTTAGAATGTGTGTTCCTGAACTGACTACAATTTGATGTCGCCCCTTTTGATGTTATGAGAAGACATAAACGTCGCCATACAGGGAGTGGGTAACCCCTGTGGCTTTTGGCATACATACAGGCTGATTCATTAAGAGTGGCGACCGGCTGTATTTCGGAAACAGTATATCTTAGAATGTGGGGAATTTTTTTTAATAACGAAAGTGGCTACGAAAAACGCCTGAAAAGTGTACGGGGTTGTAGGTCGACCGCCGCGTAACTGAAAATCAAAAAACCGATTTTTGGCAAAAAATTCTTAATTGAGGTCACTCAAAGTATAAAAATAAGAATCTTCGAACAAATCGGATTATTTTTTCTGAGAAGAATTTTATTCTATCGTGGAAAATAAGAGGTGGGGGAGAGTGGGAATCTTTTTTGAAAAAACGCTTCTGTCCGGTTTTGCTTAACGGAATTTTTTAAACCTGGGTCTTGTTTCAAATAGATCTTCTAAGCCAATAGGAAACTTATAAATTCGAACCAGTATCATAAATATTGTGAATTACAGAGGACTACTTAATTTTTTTGCCAATATCCCCACTATTTACATATTTTTTTTAAAGATATTTTTCGACAGAAAAAAGATTTTCATGTCGAGTTTTCACTGGTTTGCTCCTATTTTGGTCTATTTTTATAAGGCGTAGTGAAACTTATATGTTTCCATTTTATATTTTCAAGAAAAAACACGATTGGTAAAAAAATTTAACAGCGCCCTCTAGAATTCACAATATTTATTATAATGATTCGAAAGTATCTTATTCGCTTAGAAGATCTCTTTGGAATAGACAATATTTATTAGAATGGTTCGAATATGTAAATATCCTATTGGTTTAGAAGATATCTTTGGAACAAGACCAAGTTTAAAAAAATCGGTTAAGCAGAACCTGCCACTTTTGTTATAAATTATTTTTCCCCCATAATTCAAATTCAAGATATACGGTTTCTGAAATACAGCCGGTCGCTACCGTTAGTGAAACACTGAAATTGGGTTATGCTAATATTTTCCAACAGATTGAGTTGTTTAGATGTTTTTTGTAAACACTTGACGTGCTGGAAAATAATTCAACTATCCCCCAGCTGTAAAGTTAAAAATGACAGCGAAATGTCTTTCAGATATTGTAATGTAAGACGCATTTTATCAAAAATACATCAGCAGCCAATAGACTTCCAGCATTAATTCTTAGAATGTGTGTTCCTGAACTCACTACAATTTTATGTCGCCCCTTTTGATGTTATGAGAAGACATGAACGTCGCCATAGGGGGACAGGGAGTGGGTATCCCCTGTGGCTTTTCGCATACATACAGGGTGATTCGTTAAGATCGACGACCGGCTGTATTTCGAAAACTGTATATCTGGGGAAATTTTTTTATAACGAAAATGGCTACGAAAAAAGCCTGAAAAATGTATGGGGTTGTAGGTCGACCGCCGCATAACTGAAAATCAAAAAACCTATTTTTGGTAAAAAATTCTTAATTGAGGTCACTCAAAGTATAAAAATGAGGATCTTCGAAAAAATCGAATTCTTTTTTGTGAGACTAATTTTATTCTATCGTGGCAAATAAGAGGTGGGGGAGAGTGGGAATCTTGTGTTGAAAAAACGCTTCTAAGTCCGGTTTTGCTTAACGGAATTTTTTAGGCCTGGGTCTTGTTACAAAAAGATCTTCTAAGCCAATAGGATACTTATAAATTCGAACCAGTATCATAAATATTGTGAATTCTAGAGGAAACTACTTAATTTTTTTGCCAATATCCCCACTATTTAGATATTTTTTTTTAGATATTTTCGATAGAAAAAAGATTTTGATGTCGAGTTTTCACTGGTTTGCTCCTATTTTGGTCTATTTTTATAAGGCGTGGTGAAACTTATATTTTTCCATTTCATATTTTCAAGAAAAAACACGATTGGTAAAAAAAATAAGCAGCGCCCTCTAGGATTCACAATATTTATTATAATGGTTCGAAAGTATCCTATTGGCTTAAAGATCTCTTTGGAATACACAATATTTATTACAATGGTTCTAATATATAAATATCATATTGACTTAAAAGATCTTTTTGGAACAAGACCAAGTTTAAAAAATTCGGTTAAGCAAAACCAGACTTTGAAGCGTTTTTTCAAAACAAGATTCTCACTCTCCCCCACCTCTTGTTTGTTAAGATGGAATAAAATTCTCCTGATAAAAAATATTTAGATTTTTCCGAATATTCTTATTTTTAGTGAATTTTCGTAGAAAAAATTCACGAATGGGGAGATCCCGACTTTTGAATTTTGAAAAATTTTTGCAAATGAGCGCGAACTGGGACCCCTAGAACCCACATCCGGTGTCAGTTTCAATTTTTATATATATATATATATATATATATATATATATATATATATATATATATATATATATATATATATATATATATATATATATGTATGTATGTATGTATGTATGTATGTATGTATCACACCGATAATTCAAAAAATAATGGGCCGATTTTGATAAAATTTGGCATGTACCTTCCTTTTGTAAGTGGCTTGGATAAGTTCGTTAGTCAGGAAAATCGGACGAGGTTTTCCGGGAAAATTTTGAGTTTTCATTCGAAAAAAAAATTTATCTCAAAAAAAGTAAACTATACACAAAAATTTAGATTTCTATGTTGCAAGAAAAAAAAGTTATAATAAAATATTTGGTGCCAGATAATTTCTATGAAAATTCACTAAACGCACTTGCTGCGTCTTCGCGTTTTTTGGATTTTCAGTATTCTTTAATTGAGAATTGTTTGCAAAAAAACTTTTAATTTTTGGTTTACAGTTACGTCCTCTGGCGGTCGACCTACAACCCTGTAAATAATTTTCGGGCTTTTTTCATGGCCACTTTTGTTATAATTTTTTTTCCAAACTTCTAAGGTATACGGTTTCTGAGATACAGCCGGTCGCTAGCCTTAATGAATCACGCAGTACATATACGGGTGTTTTTCGTAAGTGTCAAAAATGTTATGAGCTGATTTTTTGTATAATTCTAAAATAGAGAGTTCTTATACCTAAATATGTGGTCAAAAACATTTCGTTTCGAAGATACAGTGTTAAAATTGTATGATATTTTTTTTTTTTTTTTTACTTTTTGTACCTGGCTTATATTGTAGTCTTATCTTTTGCGCGCGTCTTTTCTTCATGTAATTTTCGGTTTCATTATTGTCTGATTATATTTTCATTTTCTTTATACTTATTTGTTTTATAGTTATGCTATTTTTATATTTTCTGTATATCCACATCTTGAATCCATCGATACAATTCTCTGTGTTTGTAGTATTTTTATTTCACGATATCATTTAAAGTAGCCCTATAAGTAAATTTTAGCCAAATCTTCCTCCAGGTAGGTATTTAGAGAATTTACTTGATTTAAGTAAAGAATATCTTGTGAATTTATAAGTCCTCATTTCTTCGTCAGATTTAAGCCACCAAACAGCTGCGAAGGTAAATTCCAAGAAGTATAACTGTTTAAAATATCTTGGCTGTGGGTATGGTAAAACACCTTATCGGATTACGGCTCTCCGGTTGGTTCTACCTCAATATTATTGACGAGAATATATTTTGTATGGATTAACCTCTGATTTTGGTGTTATTGCAATTTTCCTCGTGTTTTGATAGGTAAATATTAAGTAAATAAAACAAATGCAACGTATTTTGTTTTGTTGTCTTTTATAATGGCGACTTTGTTTTAATCTTGGTTTAATTGCAAACAATATTAATATTTTGTTTTGTTAACTAACACGTGAATAAATATCATACAATAAATAAATCCACTTTGTATATACGGGGTATCAGTTTATATTGACAACAGATATCTTCGTTATTTTAAAGGTTAGAAAGACGCTTTTTACAAGCAATCGCTAGATTTCGATCACATTTTATATAAACGTAAAATATGGCCTAAACCCTCTAATACTGAAAAATCGTCTCATTTAGCTAATTCTGACGGCCTGTACTAATAATAATATGCAGGTAGAATATTAAGAGGCATCATTGATAAACTCGGGACTCATAAATCGCTGAACTTTAGCATAAATCATAAACAGAAGCTCTAATTATTGCCGTTTATCCTCAAGCTTTGAGAACGCCCCACCACAGAAAAGAAATCTTGGGAGTGGACATAGATGAACAGTGTAGAATCTTCACGGAGGCCAATTGATCATATTGATTCGAGCAACGGTAGGTTGGCCCTGGAAAAATATGTAGATAGACATGACAAAATCTGTAAGTGAGGCCATTATAATATTATGGACTCACTAAACACTATGGATTCGCTGTAGAAGACACGTGGTGCAGACATGACCCAAATTCGGCAATGACAGTCACCATTTTATGCAACATACAACCAAACTGTCCACACTGATATATCTGTCGTTGCGAACAGCACAGTTATAGTGGCTAAGAATTATGTAGACAATATCTGCACCGTAATTGATGTCTGGCTTAGCGATGCCAATGTTGATAGAAAAGAGATAGAAAAAATTGAAATACCGCGATTTGGCAATCGAAATCGAACGCACGGGACCATGAAGACGAGGAGAATTACTAATCGTTATAGGGGCCCTACAACGCATGCGCGGAAGTCACACCTGAGGTTTGGACAGCTCCCTACAAGTACCAGAATTGGGAAAGTGCGGACACACGCGATATTGGTAACGGTCATGCAATGCCTACTGCGCAAGGTCATAACTTAAACATTGGCCTGAGATACTAAGCAAATGATTGAAATTAAAATGATTTAAGATGAATGAAACTTAATCAAAGATGCCTCAGGTATTGGGAAGGATACTTGGGATGTACACCTTGAACGCAGATCCTCCAAATCTCCCGCAGCGAGTGCAGAAATAAAATGATAATCTTTATTGGTACTAATAGACGTAAAATATATTTACCCAAGTCAACAAAGTAAATAAAAACTTTCGTATATATTAGTAACAAAAAAGCAATAATTCTTTATTTATTCATCCAGAAAAAAACTGCAAAGTTAAAACAAAAATCCCATATGGGCAAACATCACCACAGGCAATAATAAAATCACATTTACATAAAGAAAACACACGACGCCTGAGTTTTGACACTCGTATTTAAAACATTCATCAAGCGAATAAAAATAATTTTTTACCAATTGCGACTCCGGATTTTTTAACGGTTTAGTTTCGAGTTTCTGGATTTGATTTGAAAGCTTGTTTAAAAATGTAACCCCAAAATAGTTCTAGTTAAGCATGAGTAACATATTTAAGTTATTTCTCAACAGTCTCCTTTGAGTTCTATACACTTCGTCCAACGTTTCTCCAATTTTTTTTTAACCTTCCAAAAAACAAGATTTGTCGAGGCCCTCAAAATAGGTATTTGTTTGTGAGATGATTTCATCATTGGAGTCAAATCTTATTCCGCCTAGCCATTTCTTTAAGTTTGGAAACAAGAAATAGTCGCTCGGTGCTAAATCCGGGGAATGGGGCGGCTAAGGGAGCAATTCGTAGCCCAATTTATGCAATTTCGACATGGAGGCTATACATGTGTCCACCCTTGCATTGGCTTGGTGGAAAATAACTTTTTTCTTGGCCAAATGCGGTCATTTTTTCTTCAAATCGTTATGAAATCGGTCCAATAAGTTGGTATAATATTTGCCATTGATTGTTCTTCCCTTTTGAAGGTAATCAATGTGGATTATCCCGCCTGCATCCCCAAAAATGGTCGCCATGACTTTACTGGCTGACAAACCCACCTTGGCCTTCTTCGGCGACGATTCGCACGGAGAAACCAACTGTTTTGACTGCTGCTTGGTCTCTGGTGTGTTGTGGTGAATCCATGTTTCGTCTACGGTTATGAAACGACGCAAAAACTCGTCCCTATTGCGGTTGAACAACGCCAAAGACTCCTTCGAAGTTGTCACACGATTGCGTTTATGCTCGATTGTGGTCAAACGCGGCACTCATCTTGCGGATAGCTTTCTCATACCCAAGTGATCATGCAAAATCGAAACCACTGAGCCATGTCATATGCCTATGGCTTCCACAATCTCCCGCACTTTCAATCTCCGATCGGCCAACACCATCTCGTGATTTGTTTCAATTGTTTCGGGTGTAGCGACCTCAACTGGGCGTCCAGAACGTTGGGCGTCATTTGTGCTTTGTACCACTTTTTTTATCATGAAAATTGATGGTGCAGAGTCCTCATAGTATTTATCAAGCTTATTCTTTGTTTGAGTGATGGGTTTTTTCCGCAAAAAATGTTTGATGAACACACGAAATTCACATTTTTTCCATTTTCATTATAGCTCAAGAGGTTGTCTGCTTTCAATGGCTATCTAACACAAACTAAATGACGCAGCTTGTTCAAAACTTGACAGGGCTCAACTGACATATGCTTGTTGACAGGAGCAGTGTTGTCCTTCCTGTGAAGAGGCGGGAAATTCAAAAAGTCACGGAGTTATTGACCCGCCCTCGTATTTCCTGTGATGTAATATAACTTGTTTCATTGGTTTTTGTATAAAGAACTATAGCGAAGTTTTTAGTTACCTAAGACCTTCACGACAATATTATTTGCATCTTAGATAATTGATATACATATGTCCCAGAATATGTCGGCAATTGCTCAGATTTGGATAGAACAAAAAAAAACAGCACAAGTTCCTATAATTTTTCTTCCTACGGAGTTGTAGGCCCCTAAAGGACGCCCCTGAAAATACTTAAATAATATAATTTTTTTTAATACGAGGGACAATAGATAAGACTCTTTTAAAAGAATCCATGAAAACAATTTGGCTTATTTGCTTTGCCTGGAATGGACTAACTGTAGCACAGTAATGTCAATTTTTTTACACCTTTTACGATAAAGGCGGAAAAATAATATTTTTAGTTATCTTGAACCTTATACTAAAAAAACTACTCTTGGTTGATATAGATAAAATGATAAAATTTTCTATTTAAATGACAAATTAAGTGTTATGGTGTCTAGTATATCATTGTATTCGTCGAAAAGTAGTCTTATCTAAATATACAAAAATTCAATATGGCGTCCATTAGAAAAAAGTTGAATATCACCTGGCCGAAATTTGAAAAATATTTTGCAAAACAGCTAGAAATAGGCAAATATAAAAAATCTGTTAACTTCAAAACTTTTCCAAATTTAGTATATCTCAAACCAGACCTGGAATGATCTTAAGGAAACTAAACAATTTTGCAAATTTAAGCATCTCTGTAGCTCTATTAACGAAGATAGCTGTGACGACAACCTGTACCTATATTATGGCCAGAAAGAACGTATTCAAATTATAAAAATGGATTTTAAATAATTAAAAGATATTCAAAGTTTAAAAAGTGTTTTTTAAGCCGTCGTACCAAACCACTCAATTGACCAGCATGTTCGTCTGACACGAACACCCTAGACTTTTTATTTGGCATATATTAGTCTAAAATGTAAGTAACAAACAAAAAATGGCGAATATTTATTTGAAAATGTTTATTATTATTGCTCGGGTACTTGACTATGGAGTCGCTATAAAATTTAAAAAAATACTTCTACCCAAAAGCTGCGCAGCTTATTGACGGAGGCACCAAAAAAAATATCTAGGTGCCGGAGAGACCTATAGGTACCTGGGTGTCGAGCACGAAAGAGTCTCCGTGGTAGGTTTAAAGAGCGACTTCGGCGAATCTGGAACTCAGAGCTGTCCGGGCCGAACAAGGTAATGGCCAATTGCCGTTCCAGTGCTTCATTGCTCCTTTGGCATTATGAAATGGGCAGTAAAACAGTTGTGCCAATTGGATAGAGATAGCCGCAAACTTCTCCCTAAGCATGGAAGCTTTCACTCTAGGTCGCCCTTTACCCGATTATACCTCCCAAGACATCTCGGAGGTAGAGGACTACTGAACTTGGAGTGGTTTCACGAAAAAAAGGTCCTTGAGATGAGCTGCAAGATCCTTAGAAGTTCGGATGCCGTTCTGCGAATTGTCAAGGACTGACGAAGTCGCAGGAACAGGAGCGTTTCTGTTCAAGGCAGCTGGTGAACCCGGACTATACTTCGACCGCAGGTCGGGAAGACGGCAAGGTCATCGCCATTTGGTGACTGAGTGACATTCCGACCTTAAGAGCTAAAATTAGAGATGCCCTAGTATAGAGGCCTTATGTTCTAGCTCAGGCAGCTTTATCCAGGACATAACATTCGACTCGCTGTTATAATTATTGGAGTTGTACTCAATTCGTTGATCCGGGAACTTTAGAAATTTCCTGCATGCCACGTGGATGCATATTCGCTAACCCGCGCAAAAATCTGTCGACCTTGGGTATTTACATCTGTTACATCCGTTCTCTGAACTTGGATAAATGATTTCCGGCTCCGTTCTCTCTTACCACCGCTCTAGCGGGGCGAGGATACGGGCCTAATAACGTTGGGTGGATATTGGAGTGTGTCGGAGCCTCGGACGGTTGCCCATCATATTTAAAATAATAATAATATTAATAAAAAAATTAATAATAATTATAATAATGCGTTATAATACTTCCAAGGTACGCGAGCATTTATACTTGTTTAAATTGTTTGTTGTTTATCTATTTTTAGATCACTTTTTTTTAACAAACTACTCAGGATATTTTGTAATTCGTTTTCAGTTTTCCCCATCAATGCTATGTTATCTGCGTAGCGTTGTCAACGGATCACTGTCCATTTATTTTGATTTCTGCTGCCTTTCCCTTAAACCTATTATTTGTTGTATCTCCTATGAATAAATTGAAAAAATATTGATACATATATAAGTTTATGATAGGAACATTCGGTTTCCATTTAAATATGCATTAAAAACTAGTTATTGGTCCTGACATTTCTAATGGATGTTAAATAATCCAAAGTTGATTCACATTGTTATGGAAATAATTATGGTGACCGTGATTACTCTCGTTGCAAACCGCCTTAGAAAAACTACAAGGCCGCTTACTCTTGCATTTCATTTACTAAATTCATTTGTGCGCGAGTTTCATCAGTCATGTTATAATAAAGGTGAAAACATCAAATAATCCGATTGTTTTGAAATCTTTACTAGAAGTTACTAGGTAGATCGCCTGAATTATGTTAAGGTGAGTGAAGAATTGCATGATGCTATGTGAAAGTATGTAGTTCTGGTCATTGAGCTTGTTATTTAAAAAATTGTGATTTGCTTTGTTTTGTTAATTATACCATCATTAACAAATAATGGCGTTGGATGGGATTAAAGTTCAGTTTACTTTGGTAATCGCTTAATTTCATTTCTATCAACTCCTGGGCCGATTGTCTACACCAATAAAAGTGATGCAATACCTATAAAACGCTAGTGATTGTATTTTGTTCCACATCAAAGCTTCAGTTCTGTTCTGACATGATGGAGACAGTATCGTGTTTCTATAGTCTTAACTTCTTTGGGTTTAGAGTCGCATTGTATAGTGGTTTTAGTTGAAAGTTTTATTTCCACTTTGTATGATTTTTTTAATTTATTTACTGGGAAATAAAAATTCTTAAATCAGGTGATACAAGTGGTGTCGACTATGGATTTTGAAACAATTGGATTTGCGAGTAGTGTTTTACTATGGTAAGAATTTCAGGTCTTTAACCTTTTAGGTTTGTTCGATTTTCTTTGTCTCGTAATTATTGTAATATATTGTTTGTATTGTAAAACTGTTTTTTTTTCATGGAATTTGTTAATTGTGGATTCACGTAGCCATTACATTTTTGAATAATAATTATGAAAGTAAAAATTGTATCAATGGTTTTTTTTCGGGCGAAAATAAATAGTCTGTGCCTAACTGTTATAAAACATTTTTGTAATCTGTAATAAGAAATTCATAATTTAGTAGGAGGGGGTTTATATTATACAAAAACCAAAACTGGATTCTCACTACTTTTTTAAACTTCTAGATGGTTTACTATTTTTTTGTATTGTATTATTATTATTGTTATTCTAATAGACATTATTCAGTATTGTGAGGATGGTTAAGACCTATTTTTTTCAGTAATCAAACCATGGGTTTACTTAACCTTAACTATTTAGTTAATTATAAAAGTACAGATTTTGCAGAAAAATTTTGGGTGAAAATAAAAACTTTAAAAATTATTATTACTAATATTATTATTTATTTATCGCAGTTATACAGTGTGTTACACAAATAAGCTTATGCTTGTATGAAGGACAATTTTAATTAAGGATATATTTCAAATTAATACGCCGAAATTTTGTAATTAAAAAGCCAATTTCGATGCTCTTACACTATACATATTATAATTCTCTTCATCCACAACGCTTATGCAGTTGCTACTTACATTAATTAAAGCTTTACAAGTAAAAATTAAAAAATATATAGAAAACCGACTTCGTTATCGATAAATCAAAAACTACTGGTCAAATCTTGATCAAATTTATATGGGACCACATAAGAAGCGCCAGCTTTCAAATAAAATAAAAAAGAATCAAAATCGGTTCACCTAGAAAAAAGTTCTGAGGTAACACACCAAAAAATACAGTCGAATTGAGAGCCTCATCCCTTTTTTGAAGTCTGTTAAAAATGCAAGTCAGTTTTTATTATCAAAAGTTTTAGAGAAATACCTGAATTTCATTCATCACATATTTGACAATTCATTTTGACTTAGTTACGCTAATAGTAAGAAATCTAATTTGTAATCTAATAGAGGCATGATTTATATTGTACAAAAATGAAAAATGGATTCTCATTATATATTTTTTAAATATTCTATATTTCTATACTGCTTTTTGGTATTCTACGAGGGCGGGTCAATAAGTCCGTGATTTTTTTTGACGAAACAACGGTTTTTTGACAAAAAAAATCATTTAATTTCTCAACAGAGTCCCCTTTGAGCTCTATACACTTCGTCCAACGTTTCTCCAATTTGTTTTATCCCTTCCAAAAAATAAGATTTGCCGAGGTCCCCAAAATAGGTATTTGTTTGTGAGATGATTTCATCATTGGAGTCAAATCTCTTTCCGCCGAACCATTTCTTTAAGTTTTGGAACAAGAAATAGTCACACGGGGCTAAATCCGGAGAATAGGGCGGATGAGGGAGCAATTCGTAGCCCAATTTATGCAATTTCGCCATGGAGACTACACATGTGTACATCATTGCATTGTCTTGGTGGAAAAGAACTTTTTTCTTGGCCAAATGCGGTCGTTTTTTTTTCAAATCGTCATTGAATCGGTCCAATAATTTGGTATAATATTTGCCATTGATTGTTCTTCCCTTTTTAAGGTAATCAATGTGGATTAGACCGCGCGCATCCCAAAAAACGGTCGCCATGGCTTTATTGGATGACAAACCCACCTTGGCCTTCTTCGGGGCCAATTCGCACAGAGAAACTCACTGTTTTGACTGCTGATTGGTGTCTGGTGTGTTGTGGTGAATCCATGTTTCGTCCACGGTTACGAAACGGAGCGAAAACTTGTCCCTGTTGCGGTTGAACAACGCCAAACACTCCTTTGAAGTTGTCACACGATTGCGTTTGTGATCTATTGTGAGCAAACGCGGCACCCATCTTGCGGATGGCTTTCTCATACCCAAGTGATCATGCAAAATCGAAACCACTGAGACATGCGATTTGCCTATGGCTTCCACAAGCTCCCGCACTTTCAATCTCCGATTGGCCTACACCATATCGTAATTTTTTCGGGTGTAGCGACCTCAACTGGTCGTCCAGAACGTTCAGCGTGCTGGTACGGCCGCAACGAAATTCAGTAAACCACTTTTTTACCATGAAAATTGATGGTGCAGAGGTCCCATAGTATTTATCAAGCTTAGCCTTGGTTTGAGTGATGTTTTTTCCGCAAAAAATAATATTTGATGAGCACACGAAATTCACTTTTTTCCATTTTCGTTATAACTCAAGAGGTTGTCTGATTTCAATGGCTATCTAACACAAACTAAATGACGCAGCTTGTTCAAAATTTGACAGGAGTCATCTGACAGATGCTTGTTGACAGGAGCAACTGTGAAGAGGCGGGAAATTCAAAAAGTCACGGACTTATTGACCCGCCCTCGTATTATACTTATAATAATTATTATAATATTCGTTTGCAGTATTGTAAGGATTCCCAAAAACCGTCTTTTCTTGTTTTAAAACCTTGGATCCACGAGATAAGCGCCAATATTCCCCGGCCTGACATAGATCCAAGGTGTCGCAGCGTGTCGACATATTGGTTCAAGTCTTATTAGCATTGGAAAAACAAAAATGGATTCGGTCAATTACTTTTTTATATAACTGACACTTGTTTATCAATGAAGAATGTCTGAAGTCGCGAAAATTAAGTATGTATGGAGCAATTAAATTCCTTACTCGAGAAGGTCTTCCATCTCAAAGCATCAAAGATCGGCTGAATGGGGTATATACGGGGAAAATTCTCCGCCTTATGTTGTAGTGAAATATTGGATAAAACGGTTTCGAATTTTGAATGTGACACAAAAACAGCAGGGGCGGTGGAAGTGGTGACGGCCAACAAGATTGCCCTTGATGAGGATCTCGTATTAGCGATTGACGCTTGGAAGTGAAAGAGATATCAACAATGTCGGGACTTTCAGATGCAAGCATTCGCCGAATCCTCCACGAACATTTAGGCATCAATAAAGTTAGTGCTAGATGGATCCCCAAACATCTTTCAGCAGTTCAACGCCACAGTCGTGTTGAATGTGTGCGATCTATTTTGGATCTTTGTGGAAAGGATGGAATGGAGGCCTAAAGGAGAAGCACCGCCAAGAAATTTCCAGGTCTTGTGAGTCGGCAAACCAGTGATGGATACGATTTTTTTGTGATTGTTGTGGTATTCTTCTCATAGGCTTTAAAGAACGCAACACTACAGTCACCGGGGCATATTATGAGCATTTCTGCATAAATTACGACAATATATTCGGAAGAAAAGACGTGGGAAACTGACCGGAGGCCTGCGTTTGCTCCATGACAATGCACTCGTGCACACTGCGTTTTCGAACAAATTGATCAGGCTCTATATAGTCCATATGTGGCCCCCAGTGACTACCTACCGAATTGGAATTTTGAATAAGAATCGTCGCGGGCGCCATCTCAGTGACGACGAAGAGGTGAAATCTGCAGTTTTGGCAGATTTTGAGGACAAACCGAAACGATATGTTTAGGAGTAATAAGTGCATTGATGTTAAGGGGGGCGGGAGTCTATATTGAAAATAACAATTAATTTTGAGACTACGCCGTTTCTTTCATATTCAGGCCAGAAATTATGCCCGTATCTTGTACTTTCGACCTTAAAAAATGGAGTGAACTGTAAAGTGATACTTTTTATTCAATTTTTTTTGTGAAAGTAAAGATGCTCATAACAGTTCTTGAATACATAACAAATAAATCATTTATAGAGGGAAGATTTATATTATACAAAAACCAATGATGGATTCTCAGTATATCTTTTTTTCTAACTGTTTTATTGATTGTACTATTTAAATGGAAGATTTTTATAGTTTCATGCATATTTGTAAGTTATTGAATACCAATTTGAATTGACGTCAGCTTACCCTTGAAATCTGTTTGCCGCCGCTAGAAATGTGCAGAATGTAGTATCGTTTTTTAATATCCAAAACATATTTATATAGACTGGTCCCAAAGTAATGATACACAAGGCGGCAATAGATTTTTGGCATTAAAATATTACGTAAGATAAATAGTGTTAAAGTGAGAAAGTTATTTCAATTTTCCTTGATACGAAGGTTGCTTTTTATATTTTGGGATCAGAGAACATAAACAAATGTTTGTATCGTGGCTGTATTGTTTTTCAAAATCTTCTGCATGTACACTTTTTCATCTGTGTGAACCAATTTTCGACACGCTTTTCACTCCGATTGAGGTGTCTCCAGAACATGTATTTTGAACGCATCTACCTCTTCTTTGGGTGTCGAAAACGTTGACCTCGCAATTTATTTTTGATGTTCCGGAACGAAAAGAACTCATCGGGTGCCAAGTCAAGACTATACGGCGGATGACTCATCAAATCGACTATCAAGCTCAAAGAGTGACTATTTCGAGCCGATGTGTGAGAGCTCGCATTATGGTGGTGGAGAATGATACCTCTTCGGCGGTTGGTTCCCCTTTTTTCTCCAAAGACTTGTGGCAAGCAAATCGTTTTGTACCATTCAGTATTGGCCATTCTACGTTTCACCTATATCTGTTTTTTTAGAGAGAGAAAAAACAGGAGACCGTTTGCTTCAAAGTGCTTCGAGCATGAACGAGTTGTTGGGTTTGGATCGCCTTGGAAAACTACAGTAGACTGCTGCTTGCTTTCGGACTCATACGGATGATAATTATTCGTCACCTGTCCCGATGGCATACACATGTTTTGAAGCACGGCGATCAAATTTTTTGAGCACCAGAGCTTGTTTTTGAGCGATTGTCCAATTATATAGGACCCAACGCGAACATGTTTTTTGCGGCCAAATGTTAATGCAATATTGAGCTATGCTGGTTCTACTAATGTCCAACGACACCTCAATCTCACGATAAATCACATGCGATCTTGTACTATGAGTTCACGCACCGCACTAATGTTTTTCTGGAAAATAACCGATTTCGGACGACCTTCACGATATTCGTTCTTGAGCGAAATACGGTTTCGATTGAATTCGGTAAACCATCGATAAACACTGGTCCTGGATGGTGCTTCATCCCCAAAAGTCGAATTCAGTTCATCGATGCATTGTTCTTGAGTTAATTTAGGTAGAAAGTTGTAAAAAATAATGGCACGAAAATTTTCACGAATTAGTTCCATTTTTGGGCCGATATGAACTTTTCAAGTCACTGTAAACAACACAAACAGCGCTTGTACGTCAAAACGTTTTGAGTAAATATAACCTTAAAAATGCCAACGGTAACGACGTCAGTTAGTAGATGGCAGCTCTAAGTTTGCCAATCCCGAAATATAAAAGGCAACCCTGGGATCGAGATCCGTATTTGACGTATTATTTTGTGATTTGTAAAAGTAACTGCAAGACATTCTTCGTAATAAGTTTCAGATCACATTTTATTTAGCCTATAGTAGGCGCCTGCCATAAACAATTGTATGACTATGTTCTTGTCAAAATCGCAACTTTGTTTCATTAGTTGTTATCTTGATAAGCTTTTGTACAAGATTACCTAAAGTATACCGAGACATAATTGATTTTCTAATGAAGATATGCGCGATATGGTCTGCTTTTACGCGCAAGCTAATTTTGCGTCACTATGCTAGAGATTTTGCCTTTTGCCTATCTTTCTGTAAGGAGGGTAGGAATCTTTAACGTACCCAACTTCGCAAGGACACGGGACCGGGGGCTTTATGCGGAACGTGCACCATTCAGCTTGCTCAAATACATCGTCACAACCTCCGTTGATGTTAATTTCACAGTATGTACTGAAAAATGTACAAGCGAACCGTGGTAATCGAATCCAGTACCCTTCGGTTCAGAGGCACACGTTATTATCCCTGGACCACCAAACCTCTCAGAATGTATGCTGAAAAGCTTCCAAGCAGAATATAGCTGGCTCACAAATTATTCAAAAGTCTTTATGACAAATTGGGTGAAACTTTTCTGTTGGCCATTATGACGATTATTCCCTCAATATTTAAGCAATTATTTATTCTTCTGATAAACACTCATAAGTTATAATATTTTGTAATTAATTGTATCCACGAGGGTAAAGTATTTAATAATATACATAGACAAATAGAGGTTAATTGGGGTGGGGGTTTCGCCGGTGAAATTTTTATGTCTGTTGATACTAGACAAGGGAGAGAGAATCAGTATAATGGTTATTATAAAATCAATCAATCAGAGCTTTACAATACAAATTTAAAAAAAAAGGTAATTAATGGCAACTGTTTAAGATTTAAATGAAGTTACTTTATAAAAAAATGACAAATGAATTAAATCCCCAAAAGCAAATTTACTTAATATTTCCTGCTGCCGGTGTATCTCGTAATTAGGGATTCTACTTTTGTTATGCTGTAACCATTTAGAACCGGCGCGACTGCTACGATATAGCTGGGGCTTCAATAATGAGCTCATCCCCACAACCCCCCACACCCATTAGGAATGTCGAATGTGATGTAACTTCCCCAGTAGGAACTAGATTGAATTCTTGAGTAGGAGTTGGCCTTACAATGGGAACGGTTAAAAGCTTAAAGATTCACCTTCGATACAGAAATTCCCTTTGGTCTGAACATATGCCAACACTGGCAGTTTGGTAGGTGAAGTTCGAACAGCATGGATTCGATACAGCATCGAACTGATATGTGGCACCACTAATAGAATTTGAAACTAATAAATATCTTGGAATAAAACAGGACAAGAGAATGGAACATCAGATATTAAAAAATATATCATGGATACATTTACCCCGCGACTCACCCAGGTGCTCAAATCGGAGCTCTACGGTCCCAACACCATTAAAGCAATTCATACAAATGCAGTTCGAATCCTGACATATTCTTTTGGAAGGTGAAATGTGGGGTGGTTTCATACTGATTTGAAAGACTTGCAGCGGCTTGTCAGAACTCCGTGGGCAAGCATAATACCAATCTAAGACAGTTAGAATGAATATGCCATGAAAAGAAGGTGGGTGGGGCCTCATAGCGATCAGCGAGCTGTATAAGTCCCAAATTAAGCTGATGAGGGAATATGTTCTCTCTAGAACTGTAAGACCTCTGAAATTGTGTGCTGCGGAAAAGGTCGATCTTTAATATAGAGCAAAGTTGAGATCTGAAAGAGCATGTCTATGCACGGTCGACATCCCAGGGATCTGAGCATACACCACGTCGACAAAGATCCATCGAACCCTTGGCTCAGCCTGGAAGAGTTGTTTGTCGAAACTGGGACACATGTGATCGATATTCACGATAAAGTGATCACCACCAGGAACTACGAAAATACCTGGAGTAGTAGAAGACTTGTACATCATGTCGCAGGAAACCAGAGACCACACAACATGTAGATTGGATCCTGTACAAGACTATCACAATCCGAATATCTCCATCGTGATCGATATTCAAGATGAAGTGGTCCCCACCAGGAACTACGAAAAATGCCTGGAGTAGTAGACGACTTGTAGATTATGTCGTAGAAAACCAGAGGCCACACAACATGTAGATTCGATCCTGTGCAAGACTATCACAATCCGAATATCTCCAGCGTGATCGATATTCAAGATGAAGTGATCCCCACCAGGAACTACGAAAAATACCTGGAGTAGTAGATGACTGTTATAGATCATGTCGCAGGAAACCAGAGACCACACAACATATAGATTGGATCATGTGCAAGACTATCACAATCCGAATATGTCCATCGGCACAATCGAGTGGTTAAAATATTTCTTCTGGAAATTGCTCTCAAGCTTGGTTTGATTCATGCGCAGGTGGTGATCGAGCCAGCTGAGCATACATTGTATTATTATCTCACTATTCTCACTAACAGTACAATGCCTTCCAATCAGCGTTGCCAACCGCGGCGATTTTTCACTAGATCTGGTATATTTCGGTCCTATTTAGTGATTTAGTGAACATTTTAAGTAAACGTCCGAAATTTAGTGATTTTTGTGATTTTAAATTAGAATAACAAATCGTTTAAAAAGCCTGGACGCAGTAAGTGCGTTATAGTAACCATTTACCATAAAACTCTTAAACACGAAAAATTCTTGAAAACTGAAAGAAGTATAGCTTCGAAAAAATGTTGGTTTGATGCCATTTCGTCCACATGTTGCCTTTATAAGGTTTTTGTTACATACCAAAGTTGGATTCTATCGATTGAGAGAAAATTATATTTTGAAAAAAGTTAGTGAGAATCCGCTACGCCATGACCCATTGCTGCACCCGAACTATTACAACCAGTTGTATGTGGTTTGTGCGTTTATTGATTGATTGACTAAAGAGACGAATTGTTTTAAATTTATTTTGTTGAATAAAAAATTATAACACATTTAAATCACAAACTCTTTAGAGCCTCGGTGGTTCAGTGTTAAGAACGTGTGCCTCTGAACCGAAGGGTACTGGGTTCGAGCCCAGAGTACTCCTTTCACTTTTTCAGTACATACTGTACAATTAACACCAACCGAGGTTGTGGCATTGTGTTCGAGCAAGTTGAATGTCTGCACCTTCCGCCCTTCTTCTTGCAATGTTTATTGTTCAGAACCCGCCTTTGTTTTAGGAAGTTCGTTTAAAAATCACCAACTTTGACGTTTAAAACCGCGAGTTTGATGTTTATAAAAAAATCATAAAATTTTGAAAGCATTGTTTTGTAAATTTTGACGTCTCTGCTCAAAAAAAAACACTTAATCTTCGCCAATAACATGCAATACATTTTGTTACTCGCATATTTTATTTATGTATTTTGACGTCCAGTGCAAACGAATTGTTTTCAGTGCTTATTACTTTTTTGTCTAGAGCTACCAATTTTGGTACATGGTATAAGCTATATATGAGCAAATATCGTACCAAATTTGGTTAAAATATGTTTGCTATTTTCGTAGCTACGAACTTGTCCAAGCAATTTACCACTCCTGACATAGCGGTGCGTTCTTGCTACGTGCGACAGATCAACGTTGTTATAATTCGGGCTGAATTGGAACTCCAGATGATCTGCGAATGCTGTAGCTTTCTCCGCATCCGTGTATACGACTCCGTTACGGCCGTGAAGTGGGGATATCGGAAGTTTTTGGGTGCGAAGCGCCATTTGCCAGATGGAATTGTCTTGGGTAGACAAGGTTTGCAGGGGCTCCTCCCAACGATTGTTGAGGAGTTCTTCTAGGGCGGATCGTACTTGTTTGATGAGTGTTTGCGTCTCGTTTGTCGGTGGGGTTTCTGGTGCGCTGAGGTAGTCTACGCACGCGGTTCTTTTCGAGTATCATTTCCCTGATACTGGACTGAAATGGTGGCAGATTGCTCTGGGCGGGGTACATTGAATTTTGGACTGTAGAGTATCCACTGCACCCTCGAGTTCGGGGATGCTGCGGATAACCGGAATATTTCCAAGGGTGGTTTTAAGGTGGTCTGTGAAAACTGGCCACAGTACCTTTTTCCTTGGGAGGGCGGGTTCGTCGCTGACGTCGCGCAGCTGCAATATGACTGGGTTATGGTCCGACGAGAGGTCGTTTTGGGTTGCAAATACGTAGCTCCGCGGGATGAAATTGCAAAAATGTGGTGGTCAGATTCTGATTTGAAAGGCTTGCGGTGGCTCGTCAGAACACTGTGACAACCACAATATCAATCTAATACAATTAGAATGAATATTTCATGGAAAAAAGGTGGGTGGGGCCTCATAGATATCAGCGAGCTGTATAAGTTAAATTAAGCTGATGAGGGAATATTTTCACTCTAGAACAGGAAACTCAACAATATGTAGAGCAGCGTGCGAGGCTGATTTAAATTTGACAGCTCTGAAATTGTGTTTTTACCCAGAAGCATACGAAAACCACCTACATAATAGATATTGCTGTGCCCCTTGCCAATAACTTAAGTAAGACCTTCAATGAGAAAATAAGCAAATACATAGCTGTGCGGGATGAAATTGCAAAAATCTGGCACACGGACTCTGTTACGATGGTACCTGTTACGTTGGTAACAACATGAGAGATACCAAAGAACCTTAAACCAGTCTTAGTGCACTTGGTCTCGAGTGGTAACTCCACAGGCAACTCCAAAAATCAGTTCTATTAGACACATGCAGTATAGTGAGGAGAGTGATCGGAAACGAGCAACAGTATTTCTGAAACTTTCAACTAAGTAGACCGATGGATTTCACACCTGCTTTCATAACCATTTCTCAGAGTGACTAAACACCGGTCAAAGGGGAAAATGTGTTGCACAACAAAATAATAACAATAATAGAGTTATAGCAGTAGCTTAATCATAAAATGAACTAAAACATGTTAAAACTGAAATGGTAAATTTCTTTGTTATATTATTGTAAATTTTCTTAACTAATAAGTACACTTGGAAAACCCAAATCACCACAACACATTTTAAAAGACCTGACGATCGTTTCACTAACGAAGGTAGCGTCATCAGAGGATGAAACATTCTAAATACTTAAAAAACTAACATCAACTTATATACCGGATCTTAGGTAAAGAGATCGAACTGAGATGGGAAACTAGTTGCAGGCAAATTCCACAGTGTATTGTATTTTTATCACCGGACAAGGTCTTTGCGCTGTCCCTACTACTTTATCTAAAAAGTGTCCATCTGTAATAGTTTTGAGAAGGATCAACGACAGCTAAATTAACATCGATTCCTTTGGCGACAATAACTGTATACTTATGTTATCTTTAAAACGTGCCGAAAACGTGGAAATGTTATTTAACAAAGCAATCGATCAGGTGACTCGTAATTGGCGGTGGTGAAGCGTTCATACATTTTTTGTTGTAACTGTATTTCGCAATATATACGCTTTCGAACCCGTTTAGTTGTCCTGGATTTCTAACATTTTTTTATTAATTTCAGATTATATTTATCAACGTGATGATTATTATCCCAAATGTGTCGGGCGACGAAAGACTTATCTACAGTACCGTAACGTAATTGGGATAAGTGTTCTTTGAATCTAATTCCCATCGATCTTTTTGTTTGTCCGACGTATTTAAGATTACAATTTTTACAACTTATTTCATAAATTCCCGACATTTTGTCCGTGCTATCCTTGTCTTTTGGGTTACCTAGCAAGTTTTTTTAAGGTATTTGTTGTTGAAAATGTTAGCTGTAAGTTGACTTTTTAAAAAATGCTGTCTAGACCCCTCGTGATTCTAGGTTCAAATGGTAAGCAAACAAAGTTTTTTCCCGATTTTTCTCTTCTGAACGTGGTTGAATCCGTCAACATTCTCTTTGTTTTCTGTTTGTTGATTAATTTTTCCACTAGGCAAGCAGTGTATCCGTTATATTCGGCCACGTTCTTAATATAATTTAATTCTTTGATATATATATATATATATATATATATATATATATATATATATATATATATATATATATATATCTACTTTTGTTTAAAGGAAAATTAATTAACCGATTTACTAAAAAAATTCAGACTGACCATTTTTTGTGCGTACGTATGATGTGAGTCGTTCGGGATGTAGCTTAGAGTAGTGGTTTCCTTTCTATGGACATCGAATTCTAAAGTGTCTTTATTCTTGATAACTAGTACATATAGAAAGGGTAATTTATTATTAATTTCTAATTCATGGGTAAATTTTATAGAATCAAATTTATTGTTGTACTTATCAGTGCGCATCACAGGTTTCAATCTTCACTTAGTTTTCTTAACTAATCAAATTTATTATATTTTATCAAGTATGCAAAATTTTGGGGGCGTGTTTACTTCTCATATTAATTTAATAATAAAAGAAAGTTTTTTATTGCTGTGAAAAACACTTATTACTCTGGACCTTGACTTTTATGATTGACTAATGGGTGTAGGAAATTTTTAATCTCATCTTATCATTTTTACATGAAATTCTGTCGATGTTTATGTATTTTGTAACTTATATTTTTAATAGTAAAAAGGAATTATATATTATTGTGGAAAACACTGTTTTCTGGACGTTGATTTATAACTATTAAGTCGTTGTGTATGGGAAATTTCTTATCTGATATCGATTTCTTATCATTTTTTAAAAAGTGTAATATCTGAGTAGTCATTTGGCAGCTAGTGGAGAAAAATGGTCAGGTATATTATGTGTCTTTTCACGCTTTTCATCTTGGCAGTGTGACCTAAATGAAATGAAAAAAGTAAGTTTAATTTATATACATAATATATTAAATTTATAATATCGATATAAAAACTTCCTATAATGTTTGATAACAGCTGGCTCCTTTTATTTTCTTTTTGGCAAGCTTATTGTAGTATATTTTCCATTCAATCATTGTAGGAACACGTGCCAATATTTGAAGTTAGAGTTCACAGCATTTGAGATAGCATATTTGTTTTTAAAATTTTACAATAAGTAATTAATAAATAAGGTTTACATTTACAGTATTTCTGAAATTGGCGATGGCAGCATTGCTATCTCGGACACTATAATAGGTAGATAAACGGTTAAATTGGGAAAGTTTTAGTGAATTATGTTGGTAGTTTATTGTCGCTTGCAGGGTAGTCATAGCTGTTTTGATATTGAGATATTTTGAAAAAACTAAAATGTTGCATTTTCTTCCATTGGATATTGTTTTATTCCGCAATATTTTTCCAATATGAACACCAATTTTTGTAGGCACTTGTTACGTAGTAGACGACTATTTTCGATTACGTTTCAGTTTCCTTGAATAATCATTTACTTTTTGCTTAAGGCAGTTATTTTAGATTTTTCATTCGTTAAAAAGTATTTAAATTACCCTCTGATATGATACCAAATGCTCATGTAAAAAGTATTTAGAAAATAAAAATAAGTAAAAAATTGTTTTTAAAGAATATTCAAACATTTGGCAACATCGAAATATCAAATAATACATTTGGTAAAAATTAAATTTAAGGTGATGACGATCTTTCACTTCGCTTTATATGAAAATATTATAAACATTAAAAATAAATCTCAAATGCTAAGATTCATTGATGGTACTGGTACTACTTGTGTCAAGTAGGCTTTGCGCTTTAAAAACTTAAATTATTTAATCTGCTATAAATCCAACGTTTACGTTTTGTTTCTAGTGTTTTTAATAAACATATTCCAGCGGCTTAATAACCATTTGCATTGGCGTTTAAGTTTCCCAACAAAGAAACATTTGATGAGTTAACCTGGTATATAAAAAAATGAAACGAATGTCATTAGAGATGGGTATACTTATTTTAAAACGTATCCCGAATGACGACTACCCGGGAGAACTTACTTTCCAAAGCTGGTTGGAAACTTACTCGAATTTTGTAGTTTTGCAAGAAATCGGACCTAAGATGAGTTACGAAGGTCGTAATATGCATATTCTGGAACATTTTGATGAAAATCCGACTTCTACGAGAAAACGGAGCTTCGCATTTCTAAATCAACTAACCGTTCATGCTTTAAAGGTCACTAAATATCAGCCTTATAAGCCAACAATTGTAAAAAAAAACTAATTAGCAATAACGGAAATGTAAGCAGGTTCTATATAACGAACATTACCTTATTACATTATTATAATTATTTTTTATACAGTTAGTCCTATTCTGTTTGGTATATTTAATTAAAAAGAAGAGTTTCCAAGAAATGGGAATGCATTGAATCAATTTGCCCAACCAAAAGAGGGCACTTGTCCTGTATGTGCTTTTTTTATCTCTAAAGCTTCAAAAAACTCAAGTTTGCGCTTTTCATTACAAAAATTTAGTATCTCCTTGCAGTTATTTACTGTGAGGCTATGTTCAGTATCGATCATATATTTTGCAAATGTAGTATTGTCAGCGCGGTTATTTACAAGTGCAGGAATATGTTCTTTGTATCGGATGTTAAAACTTCTAGAAGTTTGACCGATGTAGATTTTATGTTGCGGCAAGGTTCCAATTTTGGTCGTTCTGAAACCCCTCTTGCAGAATCTTTTTTTTTAATATTAAGTTCTTTTCTATGTATTCTGGATGGCAAGACTAACCTCTTTCTTCTGCTCTTTGCTTGATGATAATGTGTCGTATCATGCAATGCGCATTGGCTTTTTCAACAGTGGTCGGGAAGACCACTGGAAGAAGTCCTATCACATCTTAATTCTCGATGCCAAAATTTGATTACATCATAAGATACATAAGTTTTCCCCAATATTTCCACCAAAGCTTTGTGAATTTGAGCTGACCCCAGACTTTGTTGGTACTTAATCACCGCACTCTTCTCCACCGTCTGTTTCCAGTTGATAACCTGTAATCACTTAAGCTCGTTCAGATTGACTACCCTCTGCCTTAGAAAAATCATTTTTGACAGAAATGCCACTACTTACATATTATTCAAATGTTAGAATATAATAACTAGAAAGTACATACTTATGTAATTTTTGGTCTTATACAGGTGATTCACGTAGCCCGTTTGTTCGAAAATTTTACTATGAAATATGGTAGCCGGTCAGAATCGACTGCTCCACGTCTAAATGAAATATTTACAAAATGGCGGCACTTCCGGAAATACAGGAAATCGACTCCATCTTTGTTTTTTAATGGGAATACCCTATTTTGTTTCCATGCCTGGATTTGACATATGTCACATTATTCGCAAAAAAATTAAAGTTGCAGTGGTCCATTATGAAATTCATAACTCATGAACCATTGAAAATAAATGGTGGATTTTTTTTATTCGGTTCACAAAGGTTTGGTCAATATTTTGCATCATTACCGATACTTTTCTTATGTTTCATGCGCCTACTGCGATTTTTTAAAATTGACAATTAAAAAATGTCAAAAACTACATTTGTTCAAATGGCACTTGCCATTTTTGACTCCAGAAATCAATGTAGAAATAAATTTTAGTACCACTTTTATTAACATTATACATGCTTATCTTTAGCCGTTGACATATGTCAAAAACTATGACAGAGACGACAACTGGGACGTTCTGAACTCAGAATTTAATGTAGAATCCAGGCATGGAATCAAATCGGGGTATTGCCATTTACAAAAACAAAGATGGTGCCGATTTCCGGAAGTGCCGCCATTTTGTAAATATTTCAGTTAAACTTGCAGCAGTGGATTCTGGCCGGCTGTCAAATTTCATAATAATACGATTTCGGGAAATCAAAAATTTTCTAACGAACGTGGTAGGTGAATCACCCTGTATATAATGATAAATTTGGCAAAATATGGTCGATTAAGAAAGAAGTATAGTTGAGATGGTACTCTGAAGGTGTTCGGGGGATTATAAATAAAGGCAATGAATGTAGGGTAAAAGTTTACTTTCATGCCATGTGGTCGACTATCCTGAAATTTTGCGTACTTACGTAATTCAGAGCGCATATCGCGAAAATTGGATCAAGGAAATTTGAGACACAAGGAATAAAGGCAGATGACTGCTTAAAGCACCTTCTTCGGATGACATGACATGCCATCTAGCTGAAGAACGGTGATCATCATATGTCCCTACTTTCTCCACAAATTAAAAATAAGAACCTCGGTGGTTCAGGGGTATGAACGTGTGCCTCTGAACCGAAGGGTATTGGGTTCGATCCCAGGGTACTCCTTTCACTTTTTCAGTACAAACTGTAACATTAACATCAGCCGAGGTTCTGGCATTGTATTTGAGCAAGTTGAATGTTTGCACGTTCCGCCCTTTGGAGGGGGCGTAAAGCCGTCGGTCACGTGCCCATGCGATGTTGAGCTCGTTAAAGATCCCTACACTCCTTACAGAAAGGCAGGGGTTCGGCAACATTTCCAGGATAGTGAGGTGAAACTGCTCCCTGGCGTCGGTGATTGGCCATAGTCGCGTAAATAGGCCGACGTTAAAGAAACAAAACACACACAAATTAAAAATAAGGAAAGGAGGCAGGTCATTGTCTAATGCACCTTCTTCAGTGTTAGTTGTAAATAATACAACAGTTTCAAATGCAACTATTTTAAATTTGATTGGAACAGTACCAACGTCACCATCCGAAATCCCCAACCTAACTAATTAATTATTACTTAACACCGACTTCATGTCGCTTTGATTTGACGTTTTTGTCATAATTGTATTTTTATTAATTTATTGTGGACATAAGAACGGAAATGTAATAAATATCATATGGAAAATACATGTACGGCAGATGGCATATACATCCAAGTGACGCTGATTGATGTGGCCATTCCAAATTATAATAATCTAGAGATAAAATACGAGAAGACCATTAAGTCCAGAGACCTCGAGATACAAGTAAAGAGACAGTGGAGGGCAGATAGTGTCCGAGTGATTCCAATAGTCATGTCGTCAACTGGTGTGGCTCCTAAGAATCTTCGAGAGAACATTAAGATACTGGGCCTTGGACAGCATCTTTATAAGGTTATGTAGGAGAAGTTACTACTTGCAACTGCCCACACCGTGCGGAGATTCCTGAGAAATGAGGATGTGTCGCGTTGTCATTCAGGGCCCGATAACTTGGAAAGGGCTACATCTGAGCTCAGTCTCTTTGGTATCTGAGTTACCTGGGATGAGTTATGTTCCCCTTTGAGGGAGTGTGAAAGTCCTTCAGGCTAAAGTCGATAATAATACTAAATATAAATAGGTAAGGGGCGGCACATACAGATCCGCCCTCGTATGATATGTTATACGCATTAAAATGTAACCTTGAACTAGAAGGGTACCCTAATGGATGGCAGTTGAGGCAAATTTTCAACAGACGCGATGGGACATAAAAGGTGTTGCTATCTTTTTCTTACCCAACCTTATGGCAATATTTAACTGTACCCATTTATTTCTTTTTTAAACTTTTGTTAACGTTAACAAACGTTAAAAGCTCATTTGTAATATTTGTATAATTATCAAATTTTTCTACCTAATGAAGATTAAAATCTAGCGATAAACCAAAATGAGGTAAAAAATTTAGATAATTATACAAATATTACAAATGAGCTTTATCTTTGTGTGTGTACGACAGAGATAACCACCCCTTTTATTGTCGATCTCACTTGTGCGTCAGAAAATGGATCTTGAAAACTGCCGGGTCCCATTCAGTTCAAGGTTACATTTCAATGGTTATACGTTGTTAGTATTATGGGGAAACTTCTTTGCGTGTTTTATATATCTTTAAAAAAGTTTTTATTTCATTGATGAATGAGCTAAAAAGTTTTAAAGGACAAGTTTATTCTGCAGCTATTATAATACAAAAGTAGTTACTATTTGTTAGTTACATTCCGATTATATTTAGGGGAGGAAAATGTCAGATTTCGCCTGAGCATTGCTATATTTTCACGCTTCCATGTGATTCCACACAGTACCCTGTCTAGCTCTGCCCCTTTTATTAAATTGCATACCCTTGATAGGAGTTTCTTCGTATAGCTTTCGGCCGTTGTTTTTTTCTTCTCCAAGCTAGTCAGATCTCAGCCTCTTTAGGGCTTCACATTGGCCTGGCACGTTAAATATCTTCTTCTTGGCAGCACCTGCATAGTACTTCGTCTGTTAGAATTAATTCATTTGATCATATAATATCTGTTGAGCCTACAGTGTCTTCTTATCTGATCTACTATATTATTCGTACGGTATTTCTCTTTCTGCCATGTAGGTTGTAGGTCGTGTTGTAGAAAGTTCTTCTATGAACACTATAGTCCCTGTCAGCGGCAAGGAAGTTATTTTACTACTCCACTGTTTTGTTTTGGATCAATTCATTAATGGATGTTTTTATGCTTGGTCTGGCAAAACATAGTAAAACGTATCGAAACCTATAAGAGGCTTCGGCGCGTCTTAATGAAGGCTATGTGCTCAGTTATTCTGCCTTGTGGTCACCTAACAAGGTACCAAGCGACCTGGAAAACCTGGAAAAATCAGGGAATTTGAAATAATCCCCAAAATGTCAGGGAAATTCGTGATGTTGCTCAAATGTCATGGAAATCGTTCGGTAGACCTGGAAATTATATATTTGTAAAATTGTGTCACAAGCAGATTTATTTTTATTTTGATTTCATGTATGTATATTATATGAATTTTTTTGTTCATAAATATGTTCCCTTAGGGCTGCTGTTTGTTACGTTAATTGAAACCGCCAATAAACGCGCGACATGTCATATGGCAATATAATATAGTGTCTTCTTTATGTATCTCAAACATGTCTCACTCGGTTATCTAACTTGGAGTGCTCTTCCTTGAATGCATAAAATGCAAAATGCGTTATAGCTATTGGCGGCGTAAAGCTGCGTGATATTTTAACCTTTATGATCATGTAACATAGAGTTGAAGTCGGAGTGTAAATATTTAGCATTTGTGTATGGGCATTTGTATTGTAATCCAGAAGAGAAGAGTGATATTAATATAGTGTAGATGTAGATAGTGTAAAGATTTTATGAGAAGTGGGAAATATAGAAATCAACGATAAGCTGACGCGAACTTTCAATAATTCATATAATTTTCTTAAATAAGTACTGCAAAAACGTGTAATAATTTAGTAGTTTGACAGGTAGAAATTTATCACGTTTCTGTCTTAGTTAACAGAATTAACCATATTTATGTTTTTATAATGATTACAAAAATTAGAATTTTTATTATTATTTTTTTGATAAAAAAGCATTCGGAGATGTGTGTTGTTCATTACGAGGATTATGAAAAAATCACTTGGGCCTGGAAATGTCAGGGAATTTGATTTTTTATTTCTGCTGGGTACCATGCCTAATGATTATTACCTTGTTTTTATATTTCGTGGATTCCCTAAATCGGAAATTTCATGGAAAATTCATCGATGTCTATAAGAAGCCTCTATGCGCTGTAGCGAAGGCCATGGGACCAATTCATCTGCCTTATCTCTAATATTTATTACGCTCTGTTTTTATGTTTGTCAATTTCCCAAATAGGCAATTTTATGGCAATTTGCACCAGGGCCTATAAGAGGCCTAGACCGCCTTATGAAAGGCCGAGTGGCCAGTTTGTCTGTCTTCTTGTTTGTTTCCCACTATTTGTTACGTTTTATCATTTTTCGTGGGTTCTCTAATCGTAAATTTGGGAGTTGTATATGTATATACGCAAATTTTACCCCATAATTATAATTTATTCGACTGTTGCATATATTTTCTATTTAATATTCTATAGTTAAGTTACATTTAAAAAAACCTAACACCTAAAGCCTAGTTCATACACTTGCAAATCGCGAAATCGCAACGAAACGTATCTATATTGGTTTCTTTTAAATAATATCGTAATATTATTTAAAATGAACCAATTGGAATTAGTTTCACAATTCGCAAGTTACGAACCTATAAAGAGGAGTTGTAGTAGTTTTTTTCTTTTCGACATTCAAGCTTGGCGACACTGATGTATTTTTTGTCACAATGATGTTGACATATTAACTATCGAATCTTTAACTTAAACTAATGTTAATGTTTTGACATATGTCAAGTGTAATACTATTGCAATAAAAGAAAAGTAAAAAATGTGTAGTATATGATTTTAAAACGTACAAAATGTACTGATTTTTGTTCTTATGATTTCCGACGTGCACTTGCTCCACTTTACTCAAGTCAAGATACACCTTCCAGTTTACCAAGACTGATGAGAAATTTTTTACTTTACAGTTTTTGGACCAACAATATACCCGAAGACAAAATGGACAGCCAAGGCCGCTCTTTATCTTCGGCGATGCCGATACCGAATTGGATGAAATCCAAAATGAACAACCGCTTCGATTTAGACCAAAGTGCCTTTTCACCGACAGAAATGGATGATACATTCATGTATGTCAGCCGCGCCAAACCAAATCCGAATGTTGCCCAAAACCAAAGTACCACCAACAATCAGAGTTTGGTTACCGTTGCAGCGCCTTTCGTAAACTCTTCAAACCAGCAAGACTTATCAAAATATACTCCTCCGTGCAGAAAATTTCTGCAAGGCGTAGAAGGAAATGGTGCTCAAAAAGTAGTCATCGCCAGTTCATCTAAGAAACTAAAATCATGCGGTGTCGATGATGGTTTTAAAGGGGAGGCAGCCAAATGTGGTTCATCCATAATTAGGGTTGCACACCAAATGGTCGCAGGTAGGGTATTTAGAGGTTTCTCCAAATCCCAAGATAACTATGACCCAATAGCGGAAGGTTTCGATCCTGCCAGAAGAAGGGGTAGCAAATCTTTGCCTGCTTCTCCAATCAGTTCGCCAAGTGCATCACCGAAAGCAAGACGTAGAAATAATTTCTTCACTCCACCATACGTAGATACTGAATCGGGAAAAGAAGGTTGGATACTATCAACTTTACTACGTAGAAGAGACATGTCGCAATCACTAGATGTTATTGCCGAGAAAAATGATGAAACAATGAAAAAAGGAACATCGTCGCTTTATGTGATGGAATCTACCAGTCCCAGTGAAGCTCCAAGATATGTTCCTAGACCCTCAGAGTTGAGGGAGTTAAATTTTTTGTCGCCAACGTCCATGTAACTTAAGACAAACAGTGTCTCTTCTTGGATACATGTTGCCCCCCGTCTGCATCATATCTAATTGTCAGTTTCGGTAAGAACATTAGCAATTGCTAAAAACATCTCTGTTTAAATTGGAGTATGCTTATTGTTCTTGGTGGTAGTCTAAATGTTGTGAAAATTTTTCAACGACATACTTAAACCCTTAATAAGCTTCTACCAATAAAGAAATTCATTGTGCGCACAAAGATACCAAAATGACTCCTCTTTTGATGTTATTATGGAGAAAAGAAGGCTCCCCATGTGTAGTTTTTGTAATCTACAACTTTTTATACCTTGTATTTGTATCTTGGACCCAAGGCTTCGTGTTTATAGCCCAATTGTGTAATTGCTACCTGAATAATTTCCTCATTAGTGATTTCGCCAATATGTATCCTTGAAGTTTCACCATTAGAGCAATATTCAAAAAACTAAAAGCAATGTAATCTTTTGGTTGTTAAAATGATACTATCATTTTATTCTGTATTAATTTTTTAAACTCTACCTAGTTTGTAAACGGCATATTTATCATTATTTTAAGATTCTGTCATTAAATCACATTGATTTTTTCGTGTGTGTTTGTCTTTGCAGTATTATTTTTTGTATATATTTGGATAATCTTTTTCTGTGTGAGTTAATTAACCAAGAAATTTATATTTATATAACTGAAACATAATTATATTGCTCAAAAATGTGATTTTTACTTAATACTTCTTGACAGTAGACTAAAAATCTAAAACAAAGACTGGCATGTTTGTAAATATTTCATTTTTCTAAACTTCTAACACTTCCCAAATATTTTTTATTATAACATTAAATGTCATAACATACAACTTTTTGGCTAAATCTAACACGTCCTAAGGCTTAAAATTGATTTTAATAAAAAAAATTCTCTCAAAAACTAGGATATTTAATTTCCTGTTTTCTTCAAGAAAAACTACTATTAAAATTGGAAGCCTGAAAAATGATTGAATATAATTTTCCTGCTCTTTTTTTGCTAGATATTAAGAACTTTTTCTGTCATTTTTAACTAGATATATGCAAAAAGTAATAATGTGTTACAGATAAAGACAAACTGACATATATATTTAATAAAGCAGGCAATATATCTTTTTTATTGATAATAAAGTTTTTTGTTTGATAACGAAAATATTTAAATTTGATTACTAATTTAATTAGCGCCAGTAAATATTTAAATTATGATAATTTTAAAATTAGATACGGTCAGTGCGACATCTATTGAGTTCCAGGAAAAGACAAGGCATAAAGTTTTGTTGATCAGAACGACTGTAACAATGTACCGCGGCAACGGCCTTCCTTGAAATTTCCACGCTATTTTCAGAATATGTATTAACATATATATTAAGTAGATTTTTTGGATTAAAATCTGTTTTTCTTTCTTTTACAGTTTAGTAGAGTACTTACAAATCATCAATAAACCAGAAAATAATACAATTAAAACACGCTGATAAAATAAAATAAGTTACCCGCGCCAATCTGTAATCCACGTCGCCAATGTCTTTTGTACAACCTCGGGTGTCCAATGCGGTTAATTCCAAGAAAGTGACACCGGGGTCTTCTTGGAATTCTGTCTCAACAAATATCGTACCGAGTTGTACTAGGGTTGTGAAACTACATGATAGTTTAAATTAGGTACTAAGGTTCTGAAATTTAAACTACATGTTTCAGAAATTTTGAGATGATTTACTATTTTCAAGAACAAGCTTATAAAGTAAATTAAATAACACTACCTTAAGCATCGATTTGTCGAGCTGATGTTGCCCTGTGGAAACATATCAGATTGTCACCTTTGACACGTCTGTTCGGATGTGTGTTTGAACTCTGACAATGCAAAAGAAATTTGTTTTATTTTGAGAACTAATTCAAATATCATCATTCCATGTAGTTGGTTCATAAAAAACAGTGTAAACAAACTACAAACATAAATTTACAACTTTTATTACCTTCGTTAAGTGAATAGTTACTTTTTTCTTCATTTGTGATTTCCAAATAATTTTTTTTTTGTTACATTTAAACATGTTTATAACAATATTTTAAAAAATTATAAGGTTGACATTATTCGCAAATTTCATTCGCTTTTAAACACATTTTAGTTTCTATTTTTAAATAATTATCATTATTTACACATTCAGTGGCACGGATTGGTGAAATTGTATGTAGGTTAGTTGAATTAATAAAATAAAATTAGTTTATCAAAGAACAAACATTTATAACACAACAAATTGTGTGATAAAACAGAAGAAACATTTTCATATAAAAAACATAGGTTTAATATAATTTATTTTCATGTCTTTATCAGTATGTCAGTATTAATAAGTACTTTTGTATATACTTAGTTTTAATATGACCACAATCCACGATATGGATTTGTAAAAGAAGGGAAAAAATGAAGGGTATCTCCATTTTTCAAGTTTCTAATCCAAGTGAGGTAGTCTTATTAAAGGTAGTTCGAAATCAAGTGACCAGGTTACGTTTCTGACGAACGAACAACTTAATTTTTGTCTTAATAGTGTTCTAGCTTTAAATTAAAATTATGACTTTGTGATGTAATAACATAAGAAAAATCGGATTCGTTAGATGTAAGCAAAATTTGTGAACAATAAAGATTTGGAAAGAACCTTTGATTTAATTATTAGCAGCCCATTTTCACAAAATATTAGGTAGTTGATGTTTTCAGGAAACGTGATTCATGGAGCAATGATTACCAAATTTTGTTTATCAATGTTAAAAAATAACTCGAAGGAGACCTTAATATAGAAGAACCCAGGAATATGACACATCAAACAAAATTGTTTTCAGACTACACTTAAATTTTTCTAGAAACCGAAGTACAGTAGTACTTCGTTAATCGAGACAGATACAGTTCTGGGTTGTTTTTTTTTTCAGGCAGTTGGAAGTGTCCGGACTAGAGAACCTTTTTTCCGTAACTGACATTTAGAAGAAAAAAAGGTAATGAAGCAGATCAGATTATGTTAAAGTGTTGTTGTAATAACTACTTTGAAAAAACTGTAAAATGCACATTTTAATTTACATCAGTACGTACATACGAGGCCTGTAAATTAAGTAATTAGGCTGACAACGCAGCGTTTGATGTCGCAACACTGGAAGCACTTGGAGTGGAGGGGCGACAGTTTGACATGTGCTACGTGTTCAGTACGAGTTTCAACTCGGTCGAGTAATTTGATTGTCCATTGTCGTTGTTCCTGTAAAAGCGGTTTGCGTAGTGCGTTCTAAAAATGAGTGACATTAATTTCGGGATGTGTGCTATCAGGTTTTGCTTCAGGCTTGGGCAATGTGCAACAGAAACTTTTGCAAAACTTCAGCAGGCGTACGGAGACAGTGCTTTGTCAAGAGCCCAGGTTTTTTGGTGGTTTAAGGCATTTTCAGAAGGAAGAGAGTCGATCGGAGATGAGTCACGCAATGAAAGACGTTCAACTGCAAGAACCGAGGGAGTGCGACAGAATTCACGATCTTGCGCGTTCAGATCGTCGGTTAACGGCCAGAAAGATTGGGGAACACTTGAATTAGTGTCACACCACCTTTCATCAAGTTTTGACCAATGAATTGGGAATAAGAAAGATCTGCTCGAAAATGTGTCCAAAAAACCTTCACAGGAACAAAAGGATGTTAGGAGGGAACGGTGCCTTGATTTTTTGAAATCGATTTAAAATAATGAACATTTTTTGGAAGATATCATTACTGGTGATGAAAGTTGGATGTTTGAGTATGACCCGGAAATCAAACGCCAGAGCATGGAATGGCACACTTCATGCTCTCCAAAGCCCAAAAAAGCAAGAACGAGCAAATTAAAGATCAGGAGCATCCTGATTGGTTTATTTGATAGCCAGGGAATCGCCCAAAAAGAGTTTGCCCTTCAAGGACAGTCGGTGAACAACATTTTTACCGAAAGGTTCTCGAAAGACTCGGAAAGAGGGTCATGTGTTTGAGACCAAACATCAAGAACAATTGGATCCTGCTTCATGATAATCTGCCTTGTCACACAGCAATTTCCATAAACGAGTTTTTGACCAGTAAGGCCATTACTGTGGCTCCTCAACCTCCTTACTCACTTGACTTTAGTCCTTGTGACTTTTTCCTCTTGCCAAGATTGAAAATTCATCCCAAGGGACATCATTTGGGACAATCGAAAACATTCAAACGGCTGTAACTGACGAGCTGAAGGCTATTCCAGGATCCACGTTCCAGTACTGCTATGAGGAGTGGAAGAACCGTCTCCAACGCTGTGTGGCTTCCCAAGGGAATTATTTTGAGGGAGGCAAAGTTCAATTGTAATTATATTTAAGAAAAATCAGTCTCATTACTTAATTTACAGACCTCGTATCATTAAGTACACTTGAGGAACCTAAATCACCACAACACATTTAACGTTTCACTAACCAAGTGAGCATCACCAGAGGATGAAAAAATTCTAAACGTTTGACGATTACAACTGTGTTTATATTATGTGTAGGTACTAGGCTAGACGATTGTGGGTGCTTCTGCAAACCAACCTTCACTGGTTGCTTACCGGAACTCCCCTCTACCCGAATTCTGTTATCAGCTTTATCATGCTCACTTTGTCGGCATCTCTCGTAAACTGGTCAATCAATAAAAACAACTTTTATTAATATTATGTATATGTATATATATATATATATATATATATATATATATATATATATATATATATATATATATACATACATATATATATATATATATATATATATATATATATATATATATATATATATATATATATATATATATTCGAAAGCGTTTAGCTGTCCTGGCTGTCTTAACATTTTCGATTCATTTAATTAATTATCCCAAATATGCCAGACAACGTCAGATCTATGTATAGTACCGTATCTTAGTTGTGCTAAATGTTCCTTAAATCTAATTTCAATAGATATTTTTGTTTGCCGAGCGTATTTAAGATCACAATCTATACATAGATTTTTTTAATTTCATAGATCCCGACATTTTAGTGGTATCATCTTTGTCTTTTGGTTTACCTAGCAGGTTTTTTAAAGTATCCCTCGTAATTCGGGGTTCAAATGGCAGGCAAATAAGGTTTTTTTTTCGACGTTCTTTTCTCTAAAGGTCATTGACTAACATTTTCTTTTCTTTTTTGTTTGTTAATTTGAGGAGAAATTAATTCTCAAAGTGTACTTATCAGTGCTCATCACAGATTCCAATCTTCATTTAGCATCCACATTATTGTTTTGTAAGAAAAATATCGATATTCCGCTGGGCGGTCTTTTGGAGCATATAGGTAGCAGTCCCTTTGATGTTTTAGTAACAATATATAATGCAAAGGAAGGTTATTGTCCTCAGCCCATTTCACATGTATGGACACAGCATCAGTAAGTTTAATTTAAATCTTATATTCACAAGTTTCTCATTATCAGTTTCTGGTTCATCATTTTCTTGCTCTTTGTTAGGAAATGCTTTAATGATATCATGTGCTAAGAGCTTTTCAACATACAAGTCATTCTAACCTGTGGCCCACACAGTTATTTCCTCATCAGTTAACTGCTGCCTAGTTCGCGGGTACAGAGGGGTTATTTTATGGAATCTGGATCTGGTGATCTAGAAAAGTAAGATTGACTGTGATAAATGTATCTCCTATAAAGCGAACTGCTCGTTTCTGAATTGAGTCTAAGAGAAACTAGGTTGTCTTTGGGACAGCACCTCCGAGATTGGAACAATATTCCAACGGTGTAAGAACGTGCTATGATGAAAACTAACTTTTGGACACACCAGAAGATTCTTTGCAGATGGATTTGCACTATTGGAAACGTGTAAATGCCAGCAAAGATCCCCTGCAATAGTTATCCTCAATGTAGAGACTGTGTACTTTTTTGCAGTATATTTTAATAATATTTATTAGTGCTGCTACATGTAAAATAATGTTTGCACAAGTGAGCGTAATAAGTAAAATCTGTCGTATATATCAAAGGTCCAAAAAACTAAAACAAACTAAAAGCAATTATCACAGACGGTGATAAAATAAAATCTACATAAAGAAAACACATTGCGCCCCAGCTCGAAAAATTATATTTAAAATGTTCATCAAATGAGTAAAAAGAATTGTCTACCAAGAGTGACTTCACAGTTTAAAAAAAATAAGTTCGAGTTGCTTTAATTGATTTGGTAGCTTGTTAAAAAATGTCATTCCAAAACAGTCGATGCCACACCTTGCCCTCATTAAGCACGAAAACATATGTTTAAATTAATGTTGTTTCTGGTATGGTAGCTATGTACTTCCAGTGGTGTCTCATGTCTCATTAACTTTTATATAAAGGACTCTTTATCTCATCCTGACCCCTCTGATATCCCACAAAACGTCACCGAAATCATCCAAGCTGGCATGTAATTATTTATTCCACGTACACAGAAAACCTCTTCAGCCACTCAAAAGCCCTGGTTCTCGAAATCCTGTGACAAGGCCAGACTTGAAAAGGTCAAAGCTCACAAAACGCTTCTACACAATCCCAGTCAAGAAAACCGTCAAGTATTTAACGACGCAAGACACCGCTATCTCCGCATTCTTTCTGAGACTCGTTCAATAACCACATAAAAAACAAAGTCCTCTCAAGCTCCAACGGCAGCAAACCCTTCTGGACTCGTACTAAATCTATTGGAAATAATTTCTGCAAGAACACGTTCCCACCTCTTGTTTCAGGGGATGAAATTGTTTCTACCGCCCTGGGCAAGGCTGAACTTTTTGCCTCGTTGTTCGCCGGCAATTCTACTCTCAACCCACCTCCAAATGTTCAACCACCAACAGTCCCCAATGTCGCGCATAAAACGAGGATATCATTTTCAAAACTAAAAAGGTACGAAAGATGCTCTCTTCTCTTAATACCAGGAAAGCCTCTGACCTTGACGAGATCCCAGCAATTGTTCTCAAAAAACGCATATCACAATAATTTTAGAAATGATAAAATTACAAACAAGACTTGACAAATGTCACATGAATATGTACAATCAAGTAACCATGTACGTTTCATTCATTTCAATATCCGATGCAGAGAATTTGTTATCAAGAGAAAAGTCTAATCTATACAAAAACGGTTACAGTTAGCCTTAAGAAAGCCTAATGTAGTTTTTAAGGCAATCGAATATCGCTTTAGATTAGCCTATAAAATATAGCCTGTTCCATTTAAAATGAACACAATAATCCACTTGGCATGTGTAAACAATGATAAAAGTGTGAATAGCGCCAGAACCGCTGCAGTTCGGTATAGGGAACCAAGTATCATACGAAAGGGAATTATTTTCTCTATGAAATGCACCAACAAAATATAGGGTGTTCCATTTGAAACAAATGAAATAATCTGCTTTAAATGTGCCGATAATAATGAAACTTGAATTTTTTAACGCCCTGTAAGGTATAGCGAAGTATTGATTACAGTAGTTGATGAAGAACCAAATCCACCATCAAAAGCTAGTGAGGTTTTTTTTACGATATCATCTGACAATGGAGACAAGATTTTTTTTGGAAAACCTCACATTCGTCGAAAAATCAAGATATCTGGCGAACCGTAATACTTAGGTATAGGGATCTTTGGAGTAAGTGAACCTTATTTTTCCCATAGAATTCAAAAACGTTGTCAAATACCGGGTGTTCCATAAGAAAAACATAACTTTGAGGTGTCACACTTTTTTGGACCATTCGAAATAAAGAAAAATATAGACGTGAGCGCACGTGGCGTATGTGGTGGACCACCTGTATATATATATATATATATATATATATATATATATATATATATATATATATATATATATATATATATATATATACATATATATATATATATATATATATATATATACATATATATATATATATATATATATATATATATATATATATATATATATATATATATATATATATATATATATATATATATATATATGTGGCGCATTGAAAACGAAACAGACCGATTTGCGTCCCGAGAATTTTTTTTAAGAATCGCTGAAACACGTCAATTTTAATATTGAGGGGGACATGTTTTGACATAAAACTCAACTTTGTCACATCAACCATTTAAGGGTGGTGATAACAACTCTTATATTTTAAATAAGGAACATGGCTCGAGTGTTACATCATTTGAAACCTCGTTCTTTTCTGAATTCAGCACTCTAATTTTTTTGGAAGTTTTATCAACTTGTTTAAAAATTATTCACAGTTGGAGTTGCAAGAACGTATTTCATTAATTGTGATAAGAAATGCACTAATTAGTCAATTTTTCGTAAAAAAAAAAACAAGCTAAAAAACAATACCAAACGTTCAAAAATGTTTATTCAGTTAAGTAAGTGTTCAAATTGTTGACCACCAGCTTCCATACAAAAGTACAAATTTTGTTCAAAACAAGCTCTGACATTCTGGAGCATTTGTTGAGTTATTAGACGGCATTCATCAACAATGCGTCGTCGTAATTCTTCCAGAGACTCAGGTCCTTTTGCGAAAATTTTACTCTTTAAATGGCCCCATAGAAAGAAGTCTAAAGGAGTTAAATCCGGTGATCTAGGGGGCCACTCAATAGCACCTCTACGCCCAATCCATTGCTCTGGAAACTCTCTGTTCAAAAACTCCCTAACACGTTGTGAAAAATGCGGAGGAGCTCCATCTTGTTGAAACACTAATTGATTTTCTTGGTAGCGATCACCAGTTTCAACAATGTCAATTAGTAGAGGGTAAACGATATCTTCTAGTAACTCCAAATACGTTTCGCCACTCAAATTGCCATCAAGAAAAATTGGTCCGATTAAACGGTCTCCAAAAAAGCCAGTCCAGACATTCAAATTCTGTGGAGTTTGAGTGTGGACTTCGTGAAAATTTCTTGGATTATTATCTGCCCAATAACGACAATTATGACGATTGACTGTAGAGTTTAATAAAAACGTATACTCGTCTGAAAAACAGATATTGAACAGAAAGTTCCTGTTATCAGCTATTCGTGCAGTCATAACTTCACAAAACTCCAGCCGCCGATCAAAATCATCTTCATTCAGTACAAGATGAATTTTATACGGGTGAAATTTATGATGCTTCAATATTCGCTGAATAGTTCTTCTTTTGATGTTTGAAACAGTGGCCAATTTTCTCGTGCTCAAAGTTGGGTTTTTTGTTGGCTACTGAACCACTTTGGTGAAACTTTGCAACTAACTCCAAAATGTATTTTCTGTTAACATGTCTGTTCGGATGTCGTTAATTAAACAAATTTGCGGTACAGTTGGCACAGTCATCGTTTTTGAAAAAAAAAATATTATTTCAACTCTTTCTTCTACAGAATACACCATTGTGAAATTAATTTTCGGTAGTACTATCAAGTATCAAACCGACCGATAAACTGAAATAATAAACCGCATTTCTCTCATTCCGATAAGAAATGTTCTGGTAGTCAATTTTTTGTTTACTAACCAACAGAACATTGACTATCAGCACATTTCTTATCGCAATGAGTGAAATCCGTTTTTGCATCTTCAACTGTGAATGATTTTTAAACAAGTTGATAAAACTTCCAAAAAAATTAGTGTGCTGAATTCAGAAAAGAACGAGCTTTCAAATGATGTAACACTCGACCCATGTTCCTTATTTAAAATATAAGGGTTGTTATCACCACCCTTAAGGGGTTTATGTGACAAAGTTGAGTTTTATGTCAAAACATGTCCCCCTCAATAACAAAATTGACGTTTCAGGGTTTCTTAAAAAAAAATTATCTGGACGCAAATCGGTCTGTTTCGTTTTCAATGCGCCACCCTATATATATATATATATATATATATATATATATATATATATATATATATATATATATATATATATATGCATGTATGTATGTTAGTATCCGAGCGATAACTCAAAAAATACTAAACTGATTTGAACGAAACTTGGCAGCCCGATCGGACCAGTTTTTCTATAAAAAAAAACTTGGATATCAAGAAATAACAAAGTTATTTTCATGAAATTTGGTAGGTATGTTGCTTTGGTAAAAACCATACTATATACCAAAATTCAAGTTCTAGGTTTATAGCAAATTGAGTTATTCAAATTTGAAGCATTTAATAAAAATTGACTACCGTAACGCACTTGCTGCATCCCCATTTTTTTCTGATTTTATTAATGAATTAGCATACTTTCGATTGATATTCAAATATATTCATGCACTAATGTATAAAATTTATCGGTATTATTAAAATTTTGCAAACTTGAGTGATTACATCATAAAAATTTACACTTGTTACATCAGCCGCAAAGAGCAACATATAATTACCTACGTCTTATTATGTGTGCGCAACTAGACTTAAGAAATGCGGTTTATTGCTTAACTTAAACAATAAAAAAACCACGTATTATTTTAACCACTCTAATTACTTTTATGAAATATTTGAAATCTGATAATAATAAAAAGTTTGGACGCAGCAAGTGCGTTATGGCAGTGAATTTTCATTTAATAGCAGATGTGTCTTTTTAGTGAATTTTTATTTAAAAAAATTCACTAATAGAGAGGTATCGATGGTGAGACTTTGCAAAAATTCTTTCAAATGAGTGCGAACTAGAACCCCTAGAACCCATATCCGGGGTCAGTTTCAATTTTTATATGTATATATATATATATATATATATATATATATATATATATATATATATATATATATATATATATATATATATATATATATATCTATCTATCTATATATATATATATATATATATATATATATATATATATATATATATATATATATATATATATATATATATATATATATATATATATATATGTATCCAACCGCTAACTCAAAAAATAATTAACCGATTTCGATTAAACTTGGCAAGTGCCTTTCTTTTATTAATGGCTTGGATGAGTTCGTTAGTCAGAAAAATCGGACGGGTTTTTCCGGGAAAATTTTGAGTTTTCTTTCGAAAATTTTTTTTCACAAAGCTGTTTTAATGAAATTTAGTATATATGTTGCCTCAAGAGAGATTGTACTGCGTACCAAAATTCAACTGTCTAAGATTAGAGAAAATTGAGTTATTCAAATTTTAAATTTTCTTTTGAAACATTTTTTTTTCTCCAAAAATTACAAAGTTATTTTAAAGAAATTTGGTGGAAATATCTTACTGCATACCAACATTAAACTTTCTAAGATTATAGAAAACTGAGTTAATCAAATTTTTATAGCTCACTGCAGTGTTAAAATCAATGGTATTTGCCTCGCTATGTGCCTGGGGGACTGACCGAATTCATTCCCAGTTGCTTTGTTCTACTCATATTCTCTGAACATGTTAAAAGACGTGGTATCTACTTCATTCCAAGTCACTATTAACCGACTATTTATGAAATCAAATAAGTAAATTAAATCGATTGTCATAAAATATGTAGTGTATTAAGACTAAGGGAAAAAGAAATAAAACATATATAACTGTGCACATTTTGATTATATTTTAGGGTGTGCGGCGCACACCTAGCTCACTAGGAAAAATCGCCACTGCTTGAGAGAGGTATTGTCACAGCATAATATCTTAAAGTTCATTTGTAAATAGGTTTAATTTATATATGTTTATATATATATATATATATATATATATATATATATATATATATATATATATATATATATATATATATATATATATATATATATATATATATATATATATATATATATATATATATATATCCGTCTGATAACTCAAAAATAATTAACCGATTTCGATGAAACTTGGCGAGTGCCTTTCTTTTATTAATGGCTTGGATGAGTTCGTTATCCAGAAAAATCGGACGGGGTTTTCCGGAAAAATTTTGAGTTTTCTTTCAAAAAAAAATTTTTTCTCCGAAAGTAACAAAGCTCTTTTAATGAAATTTACTATATATGTTGCCTCAGGAGAGATTCTACTACGTACCAAAATTCAACTTTCTAAATTTAGAGAAAATTTAGTTATTCAAATTTCAAATTTTCTTTAGAAAAAAAATTTTTTCTCCGAAAATTACAAAGTTATTTTAATGAAATTTTGTGGATATCTTGCCTTAGGAAAGACCTTACTACGTATTAAAATTAAACTCTCTAAGTTTATAGAAAATTGAGTTATTTAAATTTGAAGCATTTAATAAAAATTCACTACCATAACGCACTTGCTGCGTCCCGAGTTTTTTTTAATGAAAGCGGGCGTAAAATTTGGTTACCAGTATAACCCATATTAGAGTAGAAAAAAGGTCCCATATTTCATGAAAATAACTTTATGGTTTGAAAAAGTTCAAAAATTTTGCGAAAATAAACTTCAAATGTTACGATCAAGATATAATTATTCACAAAAAGCTTTTCGGCGAAACTAACGGCAAAAATTTTGCACGAAAATTTGCAAACAATTTTTCCATAAAAATCCGCAAACGTTTTGTTTTTACAATAAAACAGTTGTTATTAATTACCAAAATTTCACCAAAATTTTACAAGCAAAGATTTCTACGAAAACGCAACAAAATTCCTTCCAAAACTATCTATTTTTTACAAAAATATTTGCTAAAAGAATACATAAAACTCCATTTATATACGTAATCTGTAATTAAGATTGAACGAAAAAATGTATTTTTTTTTACTTCACGGAAATTTTAACCAGTGGATGTAAAGAAAAAAATTTTCGGGACGCAGCAAGTACATTATAGTAGTGAATTTTCATAAGAATTGTATATTAGTAAGGTATATTAAAACTAATTCTTTAAATTTAAAAGGACCTGGGAGGCCGGTTTAAGAGGTCCCAGGTAACGATTATTTGAATTAGTTTCAATTTTCTATGGAGCTACAAAATTATAGTTTGGTAGAGATATATGTAAGTACTGCAATCTCTTTAAAAAAATTGTGTTACAAATTTCATTAGTCACAAAAGTTTTCTAGAAAAAAAATAATTATTTACAAAGGGAATGTACCTGCCAAATCATAAATATGGCAGGTATTTTTCCTTTTAATTGCTTGGATGGTTCTGTTTTAATCAACCCAATCGAACCACTTTTTGCACACAAAACAACAAAAAATGTTTTTTAAAACCAACTTTTAGTTATCCGCGAAGCTGATTATGTTATTTTTCTTTCATTTAGTACCCAGGCTGCGTTTACATAGATGTTACTATGGTTCAAGATTGAAGATTCTAGCTTAATAGGAAATTGAGTTATCGGATTTCAAAAATTTTTACAGAAACTCACTACCATAATGTGTTTGCTGCACCCAGACCTTTTTCAACACTTAGTTTTTAGTCCACTCAATCGAAACAGTTTCTGCAAACAAAATAACAAAAATGGTTTTCTAAAACAAATTTATCGTTGCCTGTGGAGCTCATTGTGTTATTTTTTAAATTTAGTACCCACGCAGCTTTTATATAGGTTTTAGTATGCATCAGAGTTAAAGATTCTAGTTTAATGGGAACTTGAGTTATCACCATTTGGAACATTCTTACGAAAATTCGCTACCATGACGCACTTGCAGTACCTAAACCCTTTTCAACATTTATTTACTATTGCTTTATCCATACTCTATGAAAATGAAACAAGTAAATATAAACAATACAAAATTTTGAAATTAAAATTATAATAATTTACACTGAACATATGTTTATAGGTATAGATTAAACTACTGCATGATATTATGCAGTTTCATTTACCTAAAATTTTCCATATACGACATGAAGAGTAAGTAATAATGAAAATTCACTAAAACCTAAAACTAACAATGAGTACCTTATTCTCAGATTATAAGGTATTGAGCTGTCCGAGATGCTGTCATCACAATTCTAATATGGCTGCTGGTAGGCACACATTTGGAACTACTCTATTGTTTTGAATAGCGGTGTATGACGTTCTCGTGTTTTTTAAAGAGTCTAGTTTGTAAATTGTTTATAAATGTTCCCATTAGTTTAAAATTTGTGTAAATATAAATATAGTAGACAGTAGTGTGTTATCAAATAAAGTACTATTTTTTTAACTTCAAAAATATGCCTACGACGTGTTGTGTTGTGAAATGCGGAAGTCATGGTAATCGCGATAGAGTCAAGTTAAGTCAGTAAATTTTAATCAAGCCACATTTGCAAATCAAGTTTATTGCCTAATATGCAAGTAAATTATTTTTGAGCACAAAAGAATTCAGGTATATATGTATATTTTTCAAATAGGTATGAACATAAAAATAAATATTGTATTTATTACTAGAGTCCGTTTGATTGAATTGGGGTAATTTAAAAATTATACATCTTGTTCAAAGTTCATAACATATTTCATGAGACCTAAAGCTAAGTAAAAATTCGATATTAATATAATAATTAATATTAATATAAAGTATGGTTTATAATATTGAAACTTTATACGATAAGGTAGATACATATCCAGAAAATAGTACATAAATGTAAATAAAATCAATACTACTAGCCAAATGCTAATGAAAACATTGTATTTTTGTAAAGTTATCATCCCAAAAGGCTTCATCGGCACCCGTTGTGATAATATACAAATCTTTCCACGTAGTAGGTATACTTTGGATTATGTAAGAACATTGTACTTTAAGACACGAAAGCAAGTGCGAAATGTGGCTTATGAGCTTGTATAATATATATATATATATATATATATATATATATATATATATATATATATATATATATATATATATATATATATATATATATATATATATATATATATAGCCAATTCTAGAGCACCACAAGCAAGAAGCCATTGATATGATTTTAAAAAAAAAGTAAATTTATATTTACCTGTGCAACAATTACAACATGAGCTCCAATTTTTCTAGTCTGGCAATTATGAAGGAACCCTGCTTCAAAATATTTGTAAGCAGAGAGACTTTTATGGGCTTTCATTTGTTGATTAGTGTAAAAACTGTGGTTAAGCACTAAATAGTTAACGATATCAAAAGTATCAACTGGTGGGAAACTATATAGTTCTTCACAAGGAGGCATTGGGCCCGTCGTCAGAGTATATGGATCAATTCCTTCAATAATACGAATTTTCTCTCGATATCTTCTAGCAACGTCTTCATTTTCATTTTCCAGTGATAATACATATTTACTCTTGTCAACACAAGCCATATTAAAAACGCGCAAAGCACAATTTCAAAAGTTAACATCCACGGAACACGAGTTTGTTTGTGTGCCTACCAGCGGCCATATTGGTGGTATTTAAATCACGTGTTCTGTTCTTGACAGCTCTATTAGTTGAGTCTTATTAGTTTTTTATGACGTATGTAAACAAAGAAGAAGAAGATAACCTCGAATTCGACTCCTCCCACTGACAGTTTGCAAAATAACAAATGACAATGACAAATAGCTAACTGGCGTTGTCAGATTTCACTAGGAAAGGGCGATGGGTTTTAAATACCTTGAAGAATGGGAAGCTTAATATTTATACAAAATAAAACGTAGTTCTAGATTGCCTTTAAACAAATTGAATCACTTTCATTAAAATTTTTATTTATTACTATATATTTTTCTGATATCTTAAAATTCAGATGGCACTTTTGGCAAATGGCAACCCCGCTGATTTTTTATTGTAACATATTATGTAGACTGTTCGTTTGAAGTTTAATTTGGAGGATTTGTTTCCAATAGCAGCGTAATCCTGATATATCTGTCTGACCTTGTCTAACACTATAGGCACCCATTCAGTAGTAATTTCAGGTTACATATATTTATTTTTTATTTGGTTATAACTCAGAATTTACTGAACCAATTTAGTTCAAATTTGGTAGAGAGGACAACTGATACGATATCTACGTGCGCGTAAAGTTTTAGTTTCATACTTCTCGTCATCTAAAAGATATTGCGTTTTTAAACAGTTTTTTGCATTTTTTTTTCTGAAAGTATGTGAGTGTCAAAACTGTCTAACGAACTCATCCAAGCTATTAACAAAATGAAGGGAATTGCCAAATTTGGTTTCGATTGGTGAGGTATTTTTTGAGTTATCGGCTGGATACACACACACACACACACACACACACACACACACACACACACACACACACACACACACACACACACACACACACACACACACACACACACACACACACACACACACACACACACACACACACACACACACACACACACACACACACACACACACACACACACACACACACACACACACACACACACACACACACACACACACACACACACACACACACACACACACAGAGAGAGAGAGAGAGAGAGAGTTTTCAAAAATCTTACCATCGATACCTTTCTATTAGTGAATTTTCTTAATTAAAATTCACTAATATAAGCAGACAAATATCTACTCATATTTTCATGCCATAAGCTGTAAGAAATAAAAACATTACTTAGTCTGTCACTTTCATTTGACATTCGTGAATCATGGTATGCGATTGTATATGTAAATATTTCCAAAACTAACAGTCTGTGGGTATAGGGAGTCTTATACAAAACTTAAAGCAGAGGGCGTGCCCTTCACTTTTGAAACACAAGGTACAGGCAGTTCCATTTAAAAAAATGAAGCTACGGCGGTTGGATTTTTTAAAAATCAGTCACTATTTGAGAGCGCCTGTATATGGCATTTAGATTTTTTTGACGAATAATATAAACGAAAACCTTTCTGGGGCTCTGCTATCTATTGGTAAAAACGCCGTATCATAAGTTTTGTTATGTGCCAAAAATGTAAAAAGTTGCAAAGCAGTTGAAATAACTCGAAAACGATGAACGCTGTCAAATTTCTTTTTCCTACAAAGATGCATTATAATTTGATGGAAAATACAAAAATGCAATAGTATGAGGGATGTCGAAAATAAATTGTTTTCTACGAAAATTCGCTGAAAATTATAGACCATGAATGCATAAACTTAACTAAAACTACTTCCAAAGCATCGGACTAAAACTTAGTTAAAACATTCCATACTTAATACAGTCGTAATGACTTGTTCTGTTCTTTCTCACCAGTGCTTGTTTTGCAACCGGTTCCGCTTTTTAGTGAATTTTCTTCAAAAAAATTCACTAATGAGGAGATCGCGACTTTTGAATTTTGAAGAAATTTCTACAAATGAGCGCTATTTAAGAGCCCTGGAACCCAATTCCGAGGTCTATATGTTTATATATATTTATGTGTCACACCGATAACTCAAAAAATAATGCGCCGATGACAATCAAATTTAGTGAATACCTTCCTTTTGTAAGTGGCTTGAATAAGTTTGTAGGCCAGGAAAATCTGATCAGTTCAAATACATTAAAAAAAGATTTGTTTTAATAAGATAGTCGGATTCCCCGGTCCATGCCAGTTCTGAGCTGACCTTTAACGTATCGAAGTTTGACCACGTAATTGTAATGCATGTTGGTAGGAAAAGTAATTCTGGACGCAGCAAGTGCGTTATGGTAGCGAATTTGTGTTAAAATCTGCTCAGTTCAAATAGATTAAGCAATGCTTTGTTTTAATTAGATAGTCGGATTCCCCCGGTCCGTCCAGTTCTGACCTGACCTTTAATGTATCGAATTTCGACCCCGTAGTTATAATGCATGTTTGTAAGAAAATAAATTCTGGACGCAGCAAGTGCGTTATGATAGCGAATTTTTATTAAAATCTGCTCAGTTCAAATAGATTGAACAATGCTTTTCCCCCGGTCCGTGCCAGTTCTAAGCTGACCTTTAGTGTATCAAATTTCGACCACAAAAAAATAATGCATGTTTGTAAGAAAAGAAATTCGGGACGCAGCAAGTGCATTATGGTAGCAAATCTTTATTAAATGCCTCAAATTTGAATAGCTCAATTTGCTATTAACCTATGAGGTTTATTTTCGAAAAATTTTTGTACATTTTGAAACAATAAAGTTATTTTGATGATATTATATGGTACATTGTTTCTACTATATAGGTCATACTGGTAACCAAATTTGATGTCTGCTTTCTTTAAAAAACGCATATTTGTTATTCAAAACATTTAAATAAAAATTCACTACCATAATTGACTTGCTGCTTCCAGACCTTTTTATCGTATCGTCAGGCAAACTAAAATTTTCTGTGTGGGCCCGAAAAAGAAGTTACGTCTGTATTTATATCAGATTGTATAAATTTTAATTTAATTAGCGAATTTTTATGTACAAAATCAAATAGCAAATTTTTTTACAAACTTTTTAGCGATTTTCCTCTAAAGAGAGATTTCATTTAATTTTTTTGAAAGAAAAATTTGTTTCGAATTTTTGTAACAGAATGTTTAGCGAAGTTTTGATGGCACATTTTTTTAACGGAATTCATGAAAAATAATGTTTTAATGAATTTTCGTGCAAAAAAATTGTTTAGGGAAATGTCTGTCAAAAATAGTTTATCGAAGTTTTTACGTATTTTTTTTAACTGCTTTTTGTAGAAGTACTATTTTTTAGCAAATTTTCATAAACGACATTTATTCCTATTTTGCTAAAAAATTTGTTCGCAGATTCTTGTGCTTTTTTTTCCTAAATTTTTGCAAACACGTTTTTATCGAGTTTGCATAGAAAAAAATCATTTTTACTACCTACCCTGTCCAGCACCCCTATTCACTCCTCGTCCCGTAACTTCCCTGGGAGGGGGGTGCGAACAAGAAATTTTTCTTGTGGTTTGTGCATCCAGGTGGGGTCCTAGTAATGTTTCTGAAAACAATTTTTTTTTAAGCGTTCAGGAGCTAATCTGAAAATTGACCCTTATTTTTCCCATAAAATTCAAAAACGTCAAATACCGGATGTTCCATGAGAAAAAACATAACTTTGAGGTGTCACACTTTTGGATGATCCTGTATATTTGAAAATAATTTTAGGTTGTAGTCCTTTTTTTATTTCAACAACACACCACGAAGGCTTACAGCCTAACTACTATCGTACCGCGGGTGTCGACAAGGAGGAAAGAGGCAACTTGTTAATTCTGGACTTGAAGGTTTGGAGGTTCGGGGGAAAAGGAAAAACATGTGTCGGCAAGGAATTCCACAACTTGGAAGTCCACGGGACAAAAGAGCAGGCATAACAAGATGTTCCCCTGGTAGATGTGTTGGGGGCAGCAGGTGGAAGAATTATGGAAGAAAGCTCCTCTGAGCAGTGCCCGTGCAGATATCTATAAAAAAGAGAGAGAGAGGTCACCAACGGCACGTCGGTGGGCAAGGGATGGCAGCCTTCGGGTGAGGGTATGGTCACCGATGAGACGTATAGCTCTCTTTTGAATGGAGTCCAGAATAGCGACTGTAGAAGCGGCAGCAGCACCCCAGATGTGGGAGCAGTATTCGAGGTTTGGCCTTATTTGTGAAGTATATAAGGTATAGAGATTAGCTGGTGAAAAGTATTTGCGAGCCCGGAAGAGGAAACCTAATTTCTTAGCAGCCGCTTCTGCAATTGATGTGACATGTTGGTGCCAATTGAGATTTCGATCCACAGAAATGCCAACAAGTGAAAAGGACTCATTACTTTGAATAACTTGGTTGTTTATTGTGATGGGTCTAGGGCTGGTGTATCTCTTATGAGAAAGAGCGCAAGACTGTGATTTGGTCGGGTTGAATTGTAGAAGATTTCTACTTCCCCAGTCTAATATTTTTTGGAGATCCTCGGAGATAGAACCCTCCATGAATCTGCGATCCTCATCTAGTTGGGCTAAAGAGACAGGCTTAGAATATTGTATATTTGAATGGAGGGTGCTGTCGTCCGCGTAACTGTGAACTGGGTTGGATGTGCTAGAGAGGAGGTCATTGATGTGGAGAAGAAACGTAGTAGGGGCTAAAGCTGAACCTTGAGGAACTCCTGCATTAATTGGATACAGTTTAGAGGAATGGCCATCCACGACAACAGAAATTCTCCGGTTGGAGAGGAAATTTGCTGTCCACGTACATAGTTTTGGTGGTAGGCCATAGGCCGGTAGTTTATTAAGCAGCGCTGCGTGCCAGACCTGGTCGAATGCTTTGGATATGTCTAGAGCGACAATCTGGGATTCACCGTGTAGTTCCATAGACTTGTTCCAAGAATGGGTGACAAATGAAAGGAGGTCGGCAGTTGATGTGCGCTGACGGAACCCATACTGCCTGTCGTGGATTAGACTTGTGTTTTTCAAGAAATTTTAGTAATTCAGTGTTTATATACTATATACGGGTTGTACTCGAGCAGTTTTCCAGTTACTAGGGAATATGCCTCTATTGTAAGATGTCTGAAACAGACGAGTCACGACAGGAGCAAGTTCTGGTGCGCATTTTTTGAGAACAATTGCTGGGATCTCGTCAAGGCCAGGGGCTTTCCTGGTATTAAGTGAAGAGAGCATCTTTTGTACCTTTTTAGTTTTAAAAACGAAATCCGTCATTTTATGCGCGACATTGGGGAGTGTTGGTAGTTGAACATTTGTAGGTGAGATGAGACTAGAATTGCCGGCGAACAACGAGGCAAAAAGTTCAGCATTGCCCAGGGCGGTAGAAACAATTTCATCCCCTGAGACAAGAGGTGGGAACGTGCTCTTGCAGAAATTATTCCCAATAGATTTAGAAGAGTCCAGAAGGATTTGCTGCCGCTGGAGCTTAAGAGGACTTTGTTTTTGATGTGGTTATTAAACGAGTTTTTTGCCTCAGAAAGAATGCGGACATGGCGGTTTCTTGCGTCGTTAAATGCTTGACGGTTTTCTTGACTGGGATTGTGTAGAAGCTTTTTGTGAGGTTTGACCTTTTCAAGTCTGGCCTTGTCACAGGATTTAGAGAACCAGGGCTTTTGAGTGGCTGTAGACGTGGAATAAATAATTCCATGCCAGCTTGGATAATTTCGGTGACGTTTTGTGAGATATCAGAGGGGTCAGGATGAGAGAAGCAGACAGACGCCCATAGAAATGAGGAAAAGTAATCTCGCATTTCGTCCCAGTTCGCGGAGTTGTAGTGCCAAACGATACGTGGGTGTGATGACTGTGTGGCCTAGGGTTGCATTGCGCAGGAAGCAGTGACCATGCCGTGGTCTGAGCGACCCAGGGGGGCGTTGACTGATATCTTATAGCAGTCAGGATTTGTAGTAAAAAGGAGATCCAAAGAATTTGAGCTGTGTGTTGGGATGCGAGAAAAGTAAGTAGATTGCGGAACCATTGTGGCTAAAGAATTGCTGACTGCAAAGGCCGCCGCTGCTCTTCCTTATGGATCGGTTTTTGAAGATCCTAGCCATTCCTTTTTATGGACATTAAAGTCACCAAGAATAGTGACCTCGGAGGAAGGATATTGAGAAATCAGATGGTCGGTTTTTTCATAAAGGTAGTCAAAGAGCTGGACAAAGTTGTTGTCAGAAGGTGCCCGGTAAATGCAACAGATGAATTTAGTTGCAGCCCTGAGAGAGAGTTTTATCCATAGTATGTCTTTTCTTCCAGCTTCTAAATTGGGGAGTCTGGTGCAGGGTAGATTGCTACGGACTTACACGCACACGCCTCCATGCAATCTAAAAGAAGTAAGGAGCTGATACCCCGGGAAATTAGGTTGATTAGTGGCTGTTTTGGCACTGATTTGAGTTTCGGGAGAAAGAGGAGTTGGGGTCTATTAGCCTGTAGAAAATGGTGAACGGACTTCAGGTTAGAATTTAGGCCACATATATTCAAGAAGGATATCATAAATCTTGATGCTGGCGCCCCCTGTACACCCCTCTCCCGGAGATCCGAATGGAGGGGTATTTTACCTCCGGAATCTTTTGTACAAGGAGGAGCCATCATTATTTTTGCTTATAAGGGAAACCGACTCACACACCAGAACCCCTTGATGTAAGGGGTGGTACCTCCTCGGGCGTGAAAAAATCGTTTACTATCACGTAAAGGAAAATTCCACTACCACCTACCAACCTACACAATCTCCGTTTGAAATAAATTCAAAATAACGAACAATATAGACGTAAGAGCCCATGGCGTATGTGGTGGACCATGCTGTATATATATATATATATATATATATATATATATATATATATATATATATATATATATATATATATATATATATATATATATATATTTATTTATTTATTTATTTATATATTTGTGTGTGTGTGTGCGTGTGTGTGTATGTATGCATTGGTATAGGTATATAATGAAATTCATTTGAATGAAAATTCGCGACCGTATCGCACTTGCTGCGTCTAGACTTTTTATCTCTCTACGCAGATATTTCTTCCCTGTTGAGCTTTACCTTACTGGTTTCTTTAGACTTGAAAAAAAATACAAGAACACAATGTAGGTCAAATGTGACCTACCCTCGTATAAAATGTATTCTCATTAATATTCTTCCGATTAACAGTCCGAGCTCTCAAGTTCAAGTGCAGTAGGAAGCTGCTGATACAGTGTTTACATTCCTTGCAAGAGATGAAAGTTGTTTAGCAGTGTGCCGTCGGCTGATGGATGGATTTACGCGTTTCTCGAATCCGGAGGTTCATAATCTTATTAGAACACGCTGACGTCGAGTCCAGTTTAAGTCATCCGTTGCCAATGACATTTCAAAGTGAGTTTTGCGTTGTAATGGGTAAATTATCTGTCTGTCCCGTCCTGTGATTTTGTTTAGATGTGATTAGTGATTTTGTGTTATTGTTATTTGTTTACTTATTGTTTTTTAATTTTAAAAAATAGGTGAGTCGTGACTGCTTTTTTCATATCTGTATTTGTTTCTGTATCATGTTTTGTAATTAGAAATGACAATTCATTTCTATAGTTATCTAATATGAATATATTTACTGGAAAAAAGATTTGCATCATTCTTTCTTAAGATGCGATGTTGTTAAGGCATGGTGTTATTTTATATTATCATACTTAATTAATTAAAGATTCATTAATAAATTATCAAATTAACACCGCAAAATTAAGGAAATTCGTGCTAAGTGGAGCCTAAGAATTGCTTAATCAGCTGAGGATCTGGCAATATTAGATAAAAATCTGACTGCAGCAAGTGCGTTAGGTCGTGAATTTTCATAAAAGCATTTTAATATAAAATTTGACTTTTTAGTGAATTTTCTTAAAAGAAACGTCTTGGCCTTTTTTACGCGAAGAAAAGTTAATCTTTGTGTGTAATATTAAATAGGTCTTGTTTACCACACAGCATATTTTGTGTGATATTTCCTCAAGTTTATTTTGTTAAATATTAGGGGCTGATATTTCTTTTGACTTGTCAATCTACCTGCACCAGACTCTACTGTAAATTTTCGTAGAATAAATAAAGAAAAAAATTCCTCAAACTATATACAACGTGATTCATTTCCCCGATAAAGTCCAATAGCTTCCTTAAACTAGACTTTTTGGAAAATACTTTCAAACAAAAGTTTTCTACCATGTTAAGGTCCATAACCAAAAATGATTTTCAGCTACACAGCGTGGTCCATATGTCACTGGCACTAGATAACTTTGTTTTTTTAAATTAAACACCCTATATATTATTATATTTTTTGATTTTAAATGAAATTCTGATTACAAATTATAGGAAGTGCTATGGCATAAAAGTCAATGCTTTTCAAGTTATTCAAGTTTCTTCAAAAAAATTCACAGATGTAGAGTTTTTTTCAGGTACTGGTATCATTCGTACACCACATCCGCAAAACTTGAAATTCAGCGCAAGTAGCTGACATGTGCTCGTCTATCTGGTGATGGTGTGAAAAATCACAATTTATATACAGGGCGGTTGCTAGAGAGGCTCCCATTTGCTTAAATTCCAATATAAATAACTCGAAAATTTCAAATGGAACACCCTGTATATGAGCACCTGAATCAATGCAAAAATTGATTATCTTTCGAAAAAATAAGGGTTTTTTTTTACATGTAGAGCTGATAATTTCTGAGTTATTCAAAATTTATCAATGTGATTGCAACTACGTGATTTTATGATTGAGTTATGGCCGTTTGCACCTTGGCTTCTAGCACACACGAACAGTGTTTCTCTCCATGGAGACAACCGACAATTTTGACGTTAAAAAGACTCGAAAAGAAATTCGAGCTAGATAATTCGATGCTTTTCAGGGCATCAAAATAGAAAAATGTTGCTGCCAAAGGAAATGTTCTTATCAATGATTGAGAGGCTAACATTGTTTTATCAAAAATCTATCACTTCTGCCTGATTGTTTGCATTTGTCAAGTAAAACTTGACAAATGCAAACTATTCTCAAATAATACATTCTCGAACTAACCACTTAAACTCAATTGAGTGATGTCACCAGATAGAATTATAGTACAGAATGAACATTAACATTAATAATTTGTTCATTCGTAGAGGTTAAACTACTACTACTAGAAATTCTTGAATATAACATCCTGTATATAAGCGCCTAAAACAATGCAAAAATTAATTTGCTTTCAAACTAATATCCAATTGCTTTCATGTAAAAGCGATTCATTCTCTTTTTTTTTTAAGTTACCCAGTAAAGATTCGAATCACAGAAGATTATTTACTTGGAACTAGTTCATTAGATATCAGAGGAGAAATAACGATGAAGTAATAAATTAAATATAATAAACTGATAATATCTAATGAATAAAAAAAAATGAACAAAAAAACGAATAATCAACGAATAACGAATAATGATTATTTCTGGAATAGATTATAAAAGGTGCACGAACTGACGACCATTTTGTTCAAGGGAAAGTTGTAGCCTTCCTTCATATGATCCGTGGACATTGGAAAGCATTGCACCACTAATTTGCCGAAATGCATCCTGTACTCGCCCTCGAATATCTTCTCGTGTTGTTGGTGGAGTGCGATACACATAATTTTTCACAAATCCCCATTAAAAGAAGTCACAGCAAGTAAGGTCGGGAGACTTTGGAGGCCACCCCTGCCAATCCACCTTCCTTCTTACTCTTGGTCAAGATGTTGTCTAACTACGGCAGCATAATGCGGTGGAGCACCATCATGCTGTATCCACATATCTTGCCTAACTTGTAGCTGTACATGTTCCATCAAGACTGGTGAATCATTAACCAAGAACTGGTGGTACATTGGTCCATTTAGAGGCCCATTAAAAAATGTGGTCCAAGAACGGTATTGCTAATGGTTCCACCCCAAACATTAAGCGTCCACCTATTCTGGAAGTTACCAAATCATGTTACGTGCGGGTTGTTTTCTGCATAATGATGTAAATTGTGCATATTTGGGAGTCCGTTATTATGGAAAGAGGACTCATCCACAAAAAGCGATTTGCGAAAAAAACTCCTATCCATCTCAATTTGATGCACTGCTCACTGACAGTACCTCATTCTGCGCTGAAAATCTTCATTTCCCAGTACTTGAGCTACTCGGAAGTGGTAGGCATGGTACTTATGAAACTTGAGAACTCGTTGAACTGAGGACTGATCCATATCCAATGTTTTCGCAATAGCTCTTTGACCTCGTGTTGGCTCCTCAATCACTGATAAAAGAACACCAAGGGGCCTGGCCTTCTCTTGAGATGGTCGTTGCTGCCAGTGTCGCTCTTCAGCGACACCGCAGATGTTTAATGGTTGCTGTCACACGGTAAAAAACTGTAGGCAAATTGTTTGCGTTCTTACTAAAAGTAAACTATGGATATACCAAAACTTATATTTCTATGTTACAAGAAAAAAAGTTATCAAATTAAAGAAAATTTGATGTAACTGGTGGAAAACGTACAGACAAGACCAAAATATTTTATGTGGTTAACAAAATCTATTGAATATTACAAAGATTAAGTTTTTCTGGCGAAAATCTATGAAGAAATAGCAGAAAAATTGCTTCGGTAATTTTATTGTTTTTTTCTTAAAACGTCAAGTGACGATTTGAAATCATAATTGGTGATTTTTAAACCAAGATTCTGAAACAAATGCGGGTTATGTGAAATGAATGTCGTAAAAAGTATGTTTTACAAAGCCGTAAGTTTGTGCTTCAACCGCCATTGTCCTCCATTTGACTCAAATATTCGCATTAAATTCATTTTAAATACTTTGACCCTTTCTCTAATGATTTGGCAGTAGTTTAGGTAATAGAGTTGGTAATGTAATAGACCAATAATTTTTTATTTAACAAATTATGTTTAAAGTCCCCCTCTTCAGGTAATAGTTAATCGATATTAGTTATTGGTAATGTAATAGACCAATAATTTTTTATTTAACAAATTATGTTTAAAGTCCCCCTGTTCAGGTAATAGTTAATCGATATTAGTTGTTGTTTTTTTTCTTACCTGGTAAAACCGTTCCATAAAATACAGATATAGAGACAGATGTGTTCTGGCAAGTACTTTTATTCTCTATACGGTGCCGTAAAAGGCGAAATCGGTTACAGGAAAGAAAACAAGCACTTCGAAACGCAGAAAAGTCTGTACGTCTGTATTCAGGAATGTAATTGTTTATTGTAGAAGTTACAATATTTTGAATATTCACGTTTTGCAGGTTGATGATAAATCAAATCACTAAAAAGATTGTTTATTATAAAAAGGTTAAATATTTTGAATATTCATTTACTTGCAGGGTCATGATAAAATAAATCCCTAAATAAATTTTAATTTGTTACAGGTAAGCTACATCTTTTGGAACTAGGATATGCTTAGATTGCAGTATACGCATATAGGTAAGATCTTATAGGTGTGGACTATACACTATCCAGAGCGGCTCAAACGTGCCCAACCTTTTTTGTGAATTTTTATTTAAAAAAATTCACTATAAGAGAGGTATCGATGGTGAGACTTTGCACAAATTTTTTCAAATGAGCGCGAATTTGGGCCGCTAGAACCCATATCCGGGGTCAGTTTCGATTATATATATATATATATATATATATATATATATATATATATATATATATATATATATATATATATATATATATATATATATATATATGTGTGTGTGTGTGTGTGTGTGCGTGTATCCAACCGATAACTCAAAAAATAATTAACCGATTTTGATGAAACTCGGGAGTGCCTTTCTTTTATTAATAGCTTGGATGAGTTCGTTAGCCAGGAAAATCGGACAAGGTTTTCCGAGAAAATTTTGAGTTTTCTTTCGAAAAAATTTTTTTTCTCTGAAAATTACAAAGATATTTCGATGAAATTAGGTGTACGTATTGCTTTGGGAAAGAGCTAACTATGTGCCAAAATTCAGCTTTCTAGGTTTACACAAAATTGAGCTGTTCAAATTTGAAACATTTATTTTTAATATCACCGTATTTCATTGACAATGGCAAACCTGGCTTATATGAGATCTAGTAAGTCGTTGCGTGGCAATGGAACATTTGATATTAGCAGGTCTGTTACACGCTGTAAGTGACGTTTATCGTATGGTATTAGATTGTTTATATGTTTATCGGTTTGAGTTGGCAAATTGTTTGTGTTATTTGGGAATTTTTTATATACAAGTGCAAATTATTCCTTTTAATGTTAGTGGGTGGACTAAACAGTGTTTGTTATGTTTTATAAACATGACATATAAAGGATCGAAGTTTTACAAAAAGGAGTGATATGCAACAGGTTAGTTATTTTCTCTTTGATGCTTTGGCAGTAGTTTTAGTTAAGTTTATGGTTTAACGGTCCATAATTTTTAGCTAATTTTCTAATTTTAGCTTGACAAGCTAATGTTTTAAAATTGTAACAAAATTTATCATTAGAAATAGGTCGTACAAAAAATTCGTCAATGAGGAGACCGCGACTTTACAATTTTAAAAAGATTTCTTCAAATGAGCGCAAACTAGGCCCTCTGGAATCCATATCCGGGTTTACGTTCAGTTTTGATGTGTTTTCATATATATAGGGTGACGCATTTCTACGGTAAAGCTCAATATAATTATTATTATACAAGAGACGAGAAAAAATTGTATAAGTTAATTATCGGGTGTCTTGAGCTGCATCTTATAAAATTATTTTGTCAATCACCGGCTGGCCCATAAGTCGATTTTTTTTCGAACAACCTTATTTTATTGCATTTTTTATCGAAATATGTTTGTAAGAAAAAAAATCAAGACGCAGTAAGTGCGTTTTGGTAGCAAATTTTAATTAAATGCTTTAAATTTCAATAACTCAATTTGCTAATAATCTTAGGTTTGTTGGCTAGGAAACCAACATTTAAAATTTATTGTCGGAAAATTTTTGTACATTGTCAAACAATAAGTTATTTTGATAAAATATGGCACATTGTTTCTACTATGTAGGTTATACCGGTAACCAAATTGATGACTGCTTGCATTAAAAATACATATTTGATATTCAAAGCACTTTTATAAAAATTCACTGCCATAACGCACTTCCGCGCGTCCAGACTTATATTTTTAAATGGATAAAAATTGAAAATGAAAACTTGACAGGCTTCAACAATTATGAGGTACTTAAAAAATATTTTAAATGAAAATTGTCTGAATTGCAAAATGAAAGGAAATGTTAAAAATGGTAAATGTCTAGCACCTAGACATATAAGCGATTATGATTAAATTTTGCATAACCAGGTTGTTTTGTGCTTAAATGACTAAAATGACAGAAAATTACGGCACACGGTTATTTTTCGAGATGTCATTTTTCCGACGAAAATTTTCATCATTTGATGATAAAGTTTTTCGAATTTTGACATAGTATTCATCGCTCATTATCACTCTTAACACCCAAATGTAGCGCACCTGTTTGATATTTTTCGTTTCTTGTACATAATGTTTTCAAAAATGCAGAGAAGCCACATTGAAAGTGCATTTGGTATGCATTTGTCAAATTTAACCAACACGAAGTTGGCGTTTCTTATGTCAGGTGTATTCGCGTTAGACGAGCGTCTCGCGAGAGTAATTAACATGACTCGCGACAGTAATTAACATGGCTGCGACTCATGAGTTTTTTGCCGTTTTAACGAACTAAAGGGCCTTCCTGATCTGTCCTGGCATCAGTTTGGCTAAGTAAAAGCTAAAAAAAAGGAGAAAGTCTGGACGCAGCAAGTGTGTTATGGAAGTGAATTTTTAAAAAAATGTTTTTAATAGTAAATATGACTCTCTAATGCCAAGCAGGCATCAATCTGGTTACCGGTATAACCTATATAGTAGAAACAATATACCATATTTTATTAAACGATTGCTTGAAAATGTACAAAACTTCTCTGAAAATAAACATCAAATGTTTCCGAGAAAACCGGTTTCCTAGCCAACAAACCTTAGGTTAATAGTAAATTAAGTTATTGAAATTTGAAGCATTTAATGAAAATTCGCTACCAAAACGCACTTACTGCGTGTCGATTTTTTTTTACAAACGCATCATATTTCGATAAAAACTGCAAAAATGCAGTAATATAAGATGCAGCTCAGGATATCCTATATTTAACCTACACAATTTTTTCTCGTATCTTGTATAACAATTATGTTGAACTTTACCGTAGAAATGCGTCACCCTGTATAGGTATATGTAAACAGATAAAAACTGAAACTAAACCCGGATATGGATTCTAGGGGGCCTAGTTTGGCCTCATTTGAAGAAACCTTTTTAAAACTCACAAGTCGCGGTCTCCTCATTAACGATTTTTTTCTGCGAAAATTAGCCAAAAATTATAGACCGTTAAACCATAAACTTTACGAAAATTTTAGTAAAATAAGGGTCGATGACGGTTGAAGCTGAAACTTAAAGGTTTGCGGAATACTCTTCTTGCGACATTTTCTTTACATAATCCGTAGGTTTCAGGTTCTTTGCCTAAATGTTGCCAATTTTAACGTTTCAGATCGCGACTTTGACATTTTGAGGAAAATCCCATTTTTTTCTCTAAGTGCCCATACCTTTTTTGTCTTTAAACTTACAGACCAAAATTTTGGTACATGGTTTACTCTTTATAACACAAACACGCCCACCAAATTTGGTTGCCTTTACTTTGTTATTTCCAGAGATATCATTTTTTTTTTTTTTTTTTTTCGAAAGAAAACACAAAATCTTCCGGGAAAACCTGGGCCGATTTTCCTGGCTAACGAACTTACCCAAACCACTTGCAGGGGTTAAGGAGTCGCGGGCCAAAGGACTCCAGGGGGCAAGCTGAGGAAGTGGAAATAACAACATAAACTCCCGATGAAGCTTTCCCCAAGACCGTCATGCGCGGTAAAAAAATCCGCATCCTGCACGAGGTGACCCTGCTAATAACTAAACATGACGGATCTAGACAAGGAGGTCGAACTAAACTCCCCCAATCTACGGTGTCACGTGACCCGTGCCTATGGATGGATGGCACCAGGGCGATGGTGTCGTGAACGGAACCTCTGGAGTACCAGGCAACCCTCCAGAGTAACCCGCCTTGCACCTCACAGGGGGTTCTGATGGTGTGGACAGTATTTCCCCCATTCTCGTGGGAACAACATGAAGATTATAAATACATATAAAACCAAAACCAATGAGGCTCGAGGAGTGGCTCCGGCTACAGACTTGAGCCTTGAGTCTATCCCGGAAACGGAGACGAGCCAGGGTGCGGCAGCGGACTCTGGAGGTCCCACGACCGGCGTAGATACGGGGGATCAGGGGGTAGCTTCGGCCAGAGACCTGTCCCCGACACCCAAGCTGGAGGCTGGGTCCCACCGGAGGGCGGCGAGCTCCGCGGACTCCGGGGGCCCCTCCACCAGTGAGGACTCTACTGTTAGAGTAGAGGGACTGCCCCGGCAGTCCAAGCGTCTTTCCGGGGCGCAAAGAAAGAAGCTCCGGAGGGCGCAAAAAATGGCGGCCGGGACCTGGACGGTCGAGAAACCTGTAAAGGCGCAAGAGGGGAGTGCGGGTCAGAAGAGGACGCGCTCGAACTCTAGCACGCCCACTACAGACAGACGTTCCAAAAGGGCCAGGGTGCCTGTAAAGGCGCAAGAGGAGAGTGCGAGTCGGAAGACGCCGCGCTCTGGCTCTAGCACGCCTACTACAGACAGACCTCCCAAAGGAACTAAGGCCGGAACACCGGCGCAGACTGGCTCTTACAGGGAGGCTGCGGAGGGCCTCGGGATGGCGGTGATTGACAGACGCCATCCTGAGGTCACGCTAGACCAGGGGAAGGCGGACCTGATCCAGGCTGCGGTGGTAGCTGCAGTGGACTCTCTTCAGGAAGGGGAGAGCCCGCCTCAGTTCCACCGGACGCGCCTGACGGGGGGCATCCTCTGGATAACCTGTGCCGGCCCGCAGTCGCGCGACTGGCTGCGGAAAACGATCGGGGGCCTCGGTCAGATTTGGGAGGGGGCGGACTTGACAGCCGTCGAGCCCAAGGAACTCCCAAAGAGACGCAAGGTCCTCGTACGGATCCCTGACACCGTCCCGCAGGAGACGGTGATCAGCAGACTTAAGATCCAGAACCCTGAACTGGGGACGCAACACTGGTCGTTTCTAAGCAGGAAGGCAGAGGAGAAAGGACAGACGCTCGCCTTCTCGATCGACCCGACATCTTACAGAGCCCTTGAAGGAACCTCCTTCAAGGCATTCTGGGGCATGGGAAGGGTTAGCTTCCGCCCACTGGGGAAGCAATTAAGGGTTAATGGGACTTAGGTTCCTTCAGGTCAACCTCCAACACAGTAGGGCAGCCACGGCCGGACTACTAATGGCTCTGAGGAACACGGATGTGGCCCTCATCCAGGAACCGTACTCCTACAAAGGAGAGATCAAGGGACTCGGCGGAGCTAATGGAAAGCTCATCTACAGCAGGTCCAGCGAGAATCCGAGGGCCTGCATTTTTGTCAGGGAAGGGATAGAGTTTCTCCCTCTAATGAATTTCTGTTCCAGGGACCTGGCAACGATCAAAATCCGATGTGGAGGAGCGGATGGGCTGAGGGACATTACTGTCGCGTCAGCCTATCTGCCAGGGGACAGCACGGACCCTCCTCCACCCAACGAATTGGAGCAGCTGATGGTGGGTAGCAGAGCAGGTGGATGGCAGACCATCATCGGCATGGATGCGAATGCGCACCATGAGTTGTGGGGTAGCTCGGACACAAACTCTAGGGGTGAGGCACTTTTACAATTCTTTATGAAATTTAATTTAGACATATTGAATAGAGGTAATAAACCGACATTCGTCACAACACGGCGTGAGGAAGTTTTAGACCTAACAGTTTCCACCCAGTTTCTGGGTGACTTTGTTAAAAGCTGGGCTGTGTCTGGGGAAGTGAGTAGCTCAGACCACAGATACATCCGGTTTGAAATCGCCAAAGTCGAAAGAGAAACGGTATGGTACCGGGACCCCCGCAAGGCGGACTGGGAAGCCTACAGGGCAGACCTAGCTGTGGAACTGCGGGGGGTTGAGAGGGCCATAAGGGATTCAATAGACCTCGAGATTGCAGCAGTCCAATTGCGAGACGCAATTACCTCGGCCTATAACGCCAACTGCCCCCTGAAAATGAGGGTGTCCACCAGGAACGTCCCATGGTGGAACGAGGACCTCAGGCAAAGGAGGACGCAGGTTCGTAAGCTGTTTAACGCGGCCAAAAGGTCGGGAGCATGGGATGAATATAGACAGGCCCTATCGACCTATAACAAAAGACTGAGGGACGCCAAGAAGGAGTCGTGGAGGAGGCACTGCGAAGAAGTGGAAAACACGTCCGAGAGTGCTCGACTACACAAGATCCTGTCTAAGGGCCCTCAGACTAACATAGGCTCCCTTAGAACACCCACGGGAGGCTTTACAAGCTCGGGGGAGGAAACTATGGAAATTTTACTCCAGACGCACTTCCCCGGCTGTAACATAATAAACCAATCACCTCCGGACTGGGAACACTCAGAAATAGAGGCGCCTTATAGGCGGGCATCTAGAGTAGACTGGACAGTCGCTAAAGAGGTGGTTACCTGGAGCAAAATCAGATGGGCCATTAACAGCTTTAAGCCATACAAATCGCCGGGATTTGATGGAATAATGCCCATCATGCTCCAACAGGGGATAGATATACTGGCGCCGGTGCTTACCCTCATTATGAGGGCCAGCCTGGCTCTGGGGTACATTCCGAGGGCATGGAGACTGGCCAGGGTTGTATTTATTCCTAAACCTGGGCGTCCAACAGACCAGGCAAAGTCCCTGAGGCCAATAAGTCTCATGTCCTTCTTGCTGAAAACAGTGGAAAAACTGCTCGACCGGCACATTAGGGGCGGTGTACTGGAAGCATATCCTCTACACTGCGGACAATATGCATACAGAGCAGGATTCTCAACAGAAACAGCACTGCACCAACTGGTGCTGAAACTGGAGAATACGCTGGAGAACAAGGAGGTGGCGCTGGGGGCCTTCCTAGACATAGAGGGGGCCTTTAGCAACACCTCGTTCGGATCGGTTCTGGCAGCTGCCCGGGAGCGTGGAATAGAGGAGACCTGCTGCAGGTGGATCGGTTCCATGCTCAGGGACAGGGCGGTGTTCACCTCACTCGCGGGAGGGACTCTGCTGGCGGGGGTCGCGGCGGGGTGTCCGCAGGGGAGCGTTCTGTCTCCCTTGCTCTGGTGTCTAGTCGTGGACGGCCTGCTGGGGAGGCTCTCGGGAGGGGGGTATGAGGTACAGGGCTATGCGGACGACATTGTCATCATAGTCCGAGGAAAGGTCACACAGGCAGTGTGGGAGCGTATGCAGACTGCACTGAAAGTGGTGGAAGGGTGGACGGTTGATCAAGGGCTCGGGGTGAGCCCCGAGAAAGCAACCGTCGTGCCGTTTACGAGGAGGAGGAAGTGTGAAAGCCACAGAACTCTCACTCTATACGGTAGGAGCGTTCCAATGGCCAGGGAGGTAAAATATCTTGGGGTCGTATTGGACTCTAAGCTAACCTGGAATGGTCACATTGGAAAAATACTGCGTAAGGCAGTCATGACCTTAGCCGTCACTAGGCGGCTATATGGAAAAACGTGGGGACTAAGACCTAGTATGGCCCACTGGCTGTACACAAGGGTGGTCAGACCATCGTTAACATATGCGGCACTGGTCTGGTGGCCTAAGGTGACACAATCCAGTGCCAAACAAAAACTAGGCAAGATCCAAAGGATGGCTTGCCTAGGCATCACAGGGGCCATGTCTTCAACCCCAACAGCTGCCATGGAGGTGTTGCTGGATCTACCCCCCCTACACTTCGTTATTATGGGAGAGGCCAGGCTAGGACTATACCGACTAGCCTGCAATGGTAGACTGAAGATCAACCCAGGCTTCAGGGGCCACTGCAAAATTCAGGAGATCGTGAAGGAACCCATGCTTGAAATGAGGTCAGACTTCGCGAGCCCGCGAATGTGCAGGGAAAACAACTTCACAGTGGAAATCCCTGATCGCGGGGCATGGCGGGAGGAGACACCGGGCATACCACGGGACGCGCTCGTCTGGTTCACGGACGGATCTGGCGGGGAGCGTGGGACGGGGGCAGGTGTCTACTCGGAAGGACCGAGGGTAAGTCACAGTATTTCCCTCGGAGCCCATGCAACGGTGTTTCAGGCCGAGATGTACGCCATCCTGCACTGTGTGCGGGAGAACAAGAGGAGGGGCTACACCAACAAGCGGATCCTCATAGCCACAGACAGCCAGGCAGCCCTTAAGGCACTAAGTAGCCCACGGGTAAATTCCTGGCTGGTGAGTGAGTGCCGAGACGAGACGAGCGACCTGGCTGGGCAGAATGAGGTGACCCTCATCTGGGTGCCGGGTCACTCGGGGGTCAAAGGCAATGAAGAAGCTGACAGTCTCGCAAAGAGGGGGTCAGCAGAACCATTTATGGGACCAGAACCGGCTCTGGGCGTGTCAAAGAGCACTGCCAGGGGAGCCATTAAGTCCTGGGTCAGAAACCAACACAAGGTGTACTGGGCGGACTGTCCAGGGCTCAGACATGGGAAGTCAATAATTGACGGACCCAGTTCAAAGAGAGCTGTGGAGCTGCTAAACCTTAGCAGAGGACAGCTCAGAAACACAACAGGTCTCTTGACGGGACACATGGCCGTCAAGAAACACCTACATAAAATGGGGCGGTTCGAAGGGGACCTCGCATGCAGACTCTGCGGCGAGGGGGAGGAATCAGCCCAGCACATCTTGTGCGAGTGTATAGCTCTGGACCGGAAAAGACAACTGATCTACGGTCACTCTAGACCGGAGACAGAGCAATATAAAACTTCACCCTACCAATCGCTGTGCAGACTAGTTCAAGGCACAGTGATTTTGGAATGGGTGGAGTAAGACTAGGGGTATGCACAATCAACCAAGGGTTGCGGTGCTATCGGGGCGGCAAGGCCGCGGACGAGCCCTGAGGGAACAAAAAAAAAAAAAAAAAAAAAAAAACCACTTGCAAAAGGAAGGTACTCAGAAAATGTAATCAATATCGGCCCATTATTTTTTGAGTTAGCGGTGTAATACACACACGCGCGCGCGCAGCCACACACACAAATATATATATATATATATATATATATATATATATATATATATATATATATATATATATATATATATATATATATATATACAGGGTGTCCCAATAGTGTGTAATTCCTCCATATATCCCTTACCCTTAGAGATAGCCAAAAAAACTTTAAACAAAATTTTCTTGTGATTATCTAAGCTATATCGAGAAAATATATTCAGCTTTATGGAACTTCCGGTTGCACCGGAAGTAGCTATCAACTTCGTTATTTTAAATAGAATGCTATACTTTTTATTACATTTTTGGATAGAGATTACAAAATAAGTGTGACTTTATGTAGCATTCCCTATAGCTATCTTTGATATTTTTGAAAATATTACGACTTTCTTTTTTTTTAGCTCCGATTTATGTGTTTTTTGAAACGTCTGCCGTGAGCTGGGTTTTGAGTTTTGCTACCTTAAATTCTAAATATCAATAGACGACATTTAGTACTTTAAAATGGTTAAAGAATAATTCATCATTATTGTACAGGGTGTATTATTTTGGGGTTACAGCATATCTAACTTTTAAGCAGCATAACTTGTGTTTTTCAAATGGAACACCCTGTTTTTTATGGATTAATCAGCTAGACCATTAAATTCTGCATCGACGTAATATAGGTCTTCCTATAGCTATAGTTGATAGTTTTTGAGTTATAGTGGTTTATTTTAGTTTCGCTTGTAAAAATAATGGTACTGTCAGATACAGTAGGCGCAGAGAATGAAACAACTAATATTTCTTGTCAGATGACAGATAAATGTCACCTAACCAGAACTATAACTATTTTCAGTTCTCAGGTGTTTGAGTTAAGTTTTATGTGCTAACTTTTGTGTTATTTAATTTAAAATGAATAATAATATTGAAGAATTAGTTGATATGACACTTATTATAGGCGAGTGTCAGCGAAATTGTTTTTTAGCATCTCGTGTATACGCACAAACATATCCGAATCGAAGACATCCTCAGGAAAAATGTTTCGTCACATTGTTGGACCGTTTTTTGCGAACTGTTAACGCCAATTATGAAATGACCACACGCAAAGGGAGAGTAAGCGGCAATGAAGAAAACGAATTTTGTATTGTTGCATCGGCATTAGATAAACCGCACACAAGCGTGAGGAAAGTTGCCGACGAAATAGGAATATCAAAATCTTCAGTGAACAGAACATTGAGAAAATACAAGTTTCATCCATATAAAATGAAGCTGCAGCAGGCATTGACGAATGCAGATTTTCGAAGTCGCCTCAGTTTTTGTGAGTGGGCAGTAGCAAAGTACAATGAAAGTGAGAATTTATTTAATTACGTGATGTTCAGTGATGAATCTTCATTTTCAAGTTGTGGTAGGGTTAATGGGCACAACTTTCATTATTACGCTTCCGAAAATCCAAACTTTTGCAGATCAGTTGACAACCAGCACCGTTTTACGATAAATGTTTGGAATAATTGGGACTAATCTTATTGGGCCATATTTCTTTGATGGGCACCTCAACGGGCAGGGATATCTGCGTATATTGCAGGAAGATGTAGAGGCTTTTTTGGACGATTTGCCTCTAGATAAAAATCGACGTATGTGGTTTATGCAAGACGGGGCACCAGCACATTATGACACAAATGTTCGCCGATTTTTAGATGATCGGTACCCCAATAAATGGATAGGGCGAGGTGGTCCCGCCTCGTGGCCTGCAAGATCTCCCGACCTCACATGTCTAGATTTTTTCCTGTGGGGTTATATCAAGGAAATTGTGTATCAAACACCATCCAACACCCCACAGGAACTAAGAAATAAAATTGCAGTCGCGTGCAGGGCAATAACTTCGCAAATATTGAGCAATGTTCAAGAATAATTCTTAAGGAGGGTTAGATTGTGTATTCAGGTCAATGGGCAAAATTTCGAATAGTTCTAATGTATCGCTTTTTTAGATTATTTTTTTCTGTTAATGACTGTGGATTATTATTATTATTATAGTTATGTTATTATAGTTTACTTCACTTTCTGGTTCTCATAATTACAACTACCTTTATCAAACTATGTTTCACTTTTTGTATGGTAAAAATATGAATAAGTCCATTATATAACAATCATTGCATGTAGTTGCATTCGATAAATTTTTTTGTCGACACATTATCTAGTTACGAGGATATGATCAAGTGATTTGCATCGTGACTATCTCATTTTATTTGGTAATTGTATTCAAATTATTGTTAAAACAAACATTTATTAGACGGAAGTAAGCTCAAACAATGGAGATATAAAAACTGCTGACTTTCTTGTCAAGGAGACGTTTAGGTGTCACCTGACATTGTTCACATGCTCTGTGCCTCACACACTGACAATCTGACAGTACCATTATGTGCCTCATACAGTGATAATCTGGCAGTACCAATATTTTTACAAGCGAAACTAAAATAAACCACTATAACTCAAAAACTATCAACTATAGCTATAGAAAGACCTATATTATGTCGATGCAAAATTTAATGGTCTGTCTGATTAATCCATAAAAAACAGGGTGTTCCATATGAAAAACACAAGTTATGCTGCTTTAAAGTTAGATATGCTGTAACCCCAAAATAATACACCCTGTACAATGATGATAAATTATTCTTTAACCATTTTAAAGTATCAAATGTCGTCTATTGATATTTAGATTTTAAGGTAGCAAAACTCAAAACTCAGCTCACAGCAGACGTTTCAAATAACACATAAATTGGAGCTAAAAAAAAAGAAAGTCGTAATATTTTTACAAATATTAAAGATAGCTATAGGGAATGCTACATAAAGTCACACTTATGTTTTAATCTCTATCCAAAAATGTAATAAAAAGTATAGCATTCCATTTAAAATAAGGAAGTTGATAGCTACTTCCGGTGCAACCGGAAGTTCCATAAAGCTGGATATATTTTCTAGATATAGCTTAGATAATCACAAGAAAATTTTGTTTAAAGTTTTTTCGGATAGCTCTAAGGGTAAGGGATATATGGAGGAATTACACACTATTGGGACACCCTGTATATATATATATATATATATATATATATATATATATATATATATATATATATATATATATATATATATATATATATATATAAATTGAAACGAAATTCTGGCTATGAGCGCTGGGGGCCTAGTTCGTGCTCATTTGAAAATTATTTTTCAAAATTCAAAAGTCGGGATCTCCTTAGTGCTTTTTTTAAAGAAAATTCACTAAAAAAAAAGGGGGAAGGAAAACAAGGAAAAACCAACCTTGACATACATCAAGGTCACGTGAGCATAATGTATACTTCTTCTTCTTGAGCTTTTCATTGGACAAACTGACGTCAAGGCAGGCCGGGAAGGTCAGTTGGTAGGATTATGTGTAAACAGCACCTCAGGGAGGTTTTTTAGGTTTTTTTTATTTCGTTGAAACGAGCAAAAATCTAAGAGTCGCAGCCATGTTAATTACTGCCGCGAGATGCGCGTGCAAATTCGTGTTAGTTAAATTTGACAAGTGCATTTTCATGTGGTTATTTTGACAACCACAGGATGGCACATAAGCCGTTGGTGATACCTACTTTTTTTGTTGAACATTCCTTATTGCAATTTTTGCATTTTTCATCGAAATATGATGCATGTTTGTAAAAAAAAAATCGAGACGCAGTAAGTGCGTTATAGTAGCGAATTTTCATTAAACGCTTCAAAATTCAATAACGCAACTTGCTATTAACCAACGGTTCGTCAGCTAGGAAATGAGTTTTCTCGGAAATGTTATAAGTTTATTTTCGAAAAATGTTTTTACATTTTCAAACAAGTCATGTTGGTAAAATATGGTACATTGTTCCTACTATATAGTATATTCCGGTGACCAAATTGATTCCTGCTTGCATTAAAGAGACATATTTTCTATTAAAAACATTTTAAGAAAATTCACTTCCATAACGCACACTTGCTGCGTCCAGACTTTCAGTAAATCGGCTGGAACACTTTATTTAACAAGCGGAAGAAAAACAAATGACATAAATTTACAATAATTAATTAATCGACAGGAAAAAGTATTTGGTATAATTATATAATAAATTATTATTTTCCGGTAACAACACAATTGTACAACTCAAACATACTATGTACCAAATAATTATTTTACCAATTTATTTTCTCATTTAACACATACTCTTTATCTGTCCATTATGCCAGTTGATAAATAATGTTTAGCGGTCCACTAATTGATTTGTAAGTAGTGAATAAGCTGAAATTCGTTAATGTAACGTGTAACCATACATTAGCCTCAAGGTAACTCTTTTAATCAACCAGTCATTTTTGTAACGATGGTGATTAATGTGAAAATGAGAAAAACAAACCTTTTCAATAAATGATTAAGTTCGTAAAAGGTACATGTTAAGTGATTATCAACAGTTAAGCTGCTGATTGGGCCATGTAAAATTATTATTCACTTTTTTTTTATTTATTTTTTATTTCAACAACACACCACGAGGGCTTACAGCCTAAATACTATCGTACCGTGGGTGTCGACAAGGAAGAAAGAGGCAACTTGTTAATTCTGGACTTGAAGGTTCGGAGGAGAAGGAAAAACATGTGCCGGCAAGGAATTCCACAACTTGGAAGTCCTCGGGACAAAAGAGCGGGCATAACAATCTGTTCTATGTCTGTTGACCTGGACAGTAAAAGGGTGCATTCGCTCTGTTCCCCTGGTAGATCTGTTGGGGGCAACAGGTGGAGGAACTATGGAAGAAAGCCCCTCCGAGCAGTGCCCGTGCAGATATCTATAAAAGAGAGAGACGGCACGTCGGTGGGCAAGGGATGGCAGCATTTGGGTGAGGGTAGGGTCACCGATGAGACGTATAGCTCTCTTCTTAATGGAGTCCAGGATAGCGAGTGTAGAAGCGGCAGCAGCACCCCAGATGTGGGAGCAATATTCGAGGTTTGGCGTTATTTGTGAAGTATATAAGGTATAGAGATTAGCTGGTGAAAAGTATTTGCGAGCCCGCAAGAGGAAACCTAATTTCTTGGCAGTCGCTTCTGCAATTGATGTGACATGTTGGTGCCAATTGAGATTTCTATACACAGTAATGCCAACAAGCAAAAAGGACTCATTACTCTGAATCACTTGCTTGTTCATTGTGATGGGTCTAGGGCTGGTGTATCTCTTATGAGAAAGAAAGCAAGACTGAGATTTGGTGGGGTTGAATTGTACAAGATTTCTACTTCCCCAGTCTAATATTTTTTGGACAACCACGGAGACAGAACCCTCCATGGGTCTGAGATCCTCATCTAATTGGGCTAAAGAGACAAGCTTAGAATATTGTATATTTGAGTGGAGGGTGCTGTCCGCCGCGTAACTGAGAACTGGGTTGGATGTGCTAGAGAGGAGGTCATTGATGTGGAGAAGAAACAAAGTAGGGGCTAAAGCTGAACCTTGAGGAACTCTTGCATTAATTGGATACAGTTTAGAAAAATGGCCATCCACGACAACTGAAATGCTCCGGTTGGAGAGGAAATTTGCTGTCCAGGTACAGAGTTTTGGTGGTAGGCCATAGGCCGGTAGTTTATTAAGCAGCGCTGCATGCCAGACCTGGTCGAATGCTTTGGATATGTCTAGAGCGACAATCTGGGATTCACCGTGTAGTTCCATAGACTTGTTCCAACAATGGGTGACAGAGGAAAGGAGGTCGGCAGTTGATCTGTGCTCACGGAATCCATACTGCCTGTCGTGGATTAGACTGTATTTTTCAAGAAATTTTAGTAATTCGGTGTTTATATACTTTTCCATCACTTTACAGACGACTGAAAAGAGAGAAATAGGCCTGTAGTTGCTAGGAAGCGCTTTGGATCATTTCTTGGTGACGGGTTGTACTCGAGCAGTTTTCCAGTTACTAGGGAATATGCCTCTATTGTAAGATGTCTGAAACAGACGTGTCAGGACAGGAGCAAGTTCTGGTGCGCATTTTTTGAGAACAATTGCTGGAATCTCTTCATGGCCAGATGCTTTCCTGGTATTAAGAGAAGAGAGCATCTTTCGTACCTTTTTAGTTTTGTAAATGATATCCGTCATTTTATGCGCGACATCGGGGACTGTTGGTAGTTGAACATTTGGAGGTGGGATGAGAGTAGAATTGCCGGCGAACAACGAGGCAAAAAGTTCAGCCTTGCCCAGGGCGGTAGAAACAATTTCATCCCCTGAGACAAGAGGTGGGAACGTGCTCTTGCAGAAATTATTCCCAATAGATTTAGCAAGCGTCCAGAAGGGTTTGCTGCCGTGGAGCTTAAGAGTACTTTGTTTTTGATGTGGTTATTAAACGAGTTTTTTGCCTCAGAAAGAATGCGGACAGAGCGGTTTCTTGCGTCGTTAAATGCTTGGCGGTTTTTTTGACTGGGATTCTGTAGAAGCGTTTTGTGAGCTTTGACCTTTTCAAATCTGGCCTTGTCACAGGATTTAGAGAACCAGGGCTTTTGAGTGGCTGAAGAGGTTTTCTGTGTACGTGGAATAAATAATTCCATGCCAGCTTGGATAATTTCGGTGACGTTTTGTGAGATATCAGAGGGGTCAGGATAAGAGAAGCAAACAGACGCCCATGGAAATGTGGAAAAGTAATCTCGCATTTCGTCCCAGTTCGCGAAGTTGTAGTGCCAAGCGATACGTGGGTGTGATGACTGTGTGACCTCGGGTTGCATTGCGCAGGAAGCAGTGACCATGCCGTGGTCTAAGCGACCAAGGGGGGCGGTGACTAATATCTTATAGCAGTCAGGAGTTGTAGTAAGAAGGAGATCCAATGGATTTGAGCTGTGTGTTGGGATGCGAGGAAAGTAAGTAGGTTGCTGAACCATATTGGCTAAAGAATTGCTGACTGCAAAGACCTCCGCTGCTCTCCCTTGTGGATCGGTTTTTGAAGATCCTGGCCATTCCTTATTATGGACATTGAAGTTACCAAGAATAGTGACCTCGGAGGAAGGATATTCAGAAATCGGTCGGTTTTTTCAGAAAGGTAGTCTAAGAGCTAGACAAAGTCAGAAGGTGACCGATAAATGCAACAGATGAATTTAGTGGCAGCCCTGAGAGAGAGTTTTATCCATAGTATGTCTTTTCTTTCAGCTTCTAAATTGGGGAGTCTGGTGCAGGGTAGATTGCTACGGACGTACGCGCACACACCTTCATGCAATCTAAAGGAAGTAAGGAGCTCATACCCCGGGAAATTAAGGTGATTAGTGGCTGTTTTGGCACTGATTTGAGTTTCAGTGAGGAAGAGGAGTTGGGGCGTATTAGCCTGGAGGAAATGGTGGACGGAGTTCAGGTTAGAATTTAGGCCACATATATTCGAGAAGGATATGTTAAATCTTGATGCTGCCGCCCCCTGTACACCCCTCTCCCGGAGATCCTAATGGAGGGGTATTTTACTTCCGGAATCTTTTGTACAATGAGGAGCCATCATCATTTTTGCTTATAAGGGAAACCGACTCATACAGCAGAACCGGAAACGTCCGTTGGGGATGTATGGGGTGGTACCTCCTCGGGCGTAAAAAATCCGTTACTATCACGTAAAGGAAAATTCCACATCACCTGCTTGACTCCGATTAGTCGCCTTGTACGACAGGCAGGAGTTACCATGGGCCTATTCTTTTAGTTAGTCCCCGGACCACAGGGGACAGTTGAAAGACGAGAGCAAACCGTTCCTGTAATCTCAGTACAAAACAAAAATACCTCATTCTCAAAGTAATTAATTAACACATTATGAAAAATTTCAGGATGCAGCAAGTGCGTTATAGTAGCGAATTTTCACAAGAATTGTACACTATTTTTATACGGCATATTAGTAAAGTTAATACTTAAACTTACACAGACCTTGAAGATCGATTCTAGAGGTCCTAGTACGCGCATATTTGAAGAATTGTTGCGAAAGTTTTAACATCGTCTTCTAACTTCTTTTGAGAAAAATGCTCAAAACTCAATTTTCTATTAAGCTAAAAAAATAAATTTTGCTATATCTGTAGATAGTGTAAGTCTCTTTAAAGGAAACTTGTATTCCAAATGTCATTAAAGTTATACAAAAGATTTCCAGAAAGTAACTTAATTCATCTTTAGAAAAGTAAAGTATCTGCCAAATTATAAACGTAGCAGTTATTTTTCCTTATTAATCGCCAGTATGATTTCGTTTAAGTCAACCTAATCAAACCGGTTTATTCAATATCAACAGTAACAAAATGTCTGCTGAAAATTATAATTTCAGGCTCAAAGGTGACAAACTTAATAGGCGTTTTAAACAAAAATGAGATCTTGTTCAAAACGTATGAAACCTGTGCACTATTGTTTCTCCAAATGTCAAAATAAAACATAAAAAACATACATTTATCGAGCTGGATTCGATCATGCAACCTTCTGTGTAGATGACCAGCACGCTACCCCTGAGCTATTACCCCTGAGCTATCTGGTGATATGTCAACTAACGTTTTGTTTACATGATCCTTGACGCAGGCTTCTTGCCCGGGGTAGTATATGAAAAGTATACGTAACAATTAATTACAGAACTAGTAGAATTTCCATTGAATTGAAGCACATTCAAGGACTGTTTTGTTCTTATATGACGTCTTGTGTTTAAGTTTAAAGATAAAAAAAATGTATTTTAGAATAATTTTTATAGAGACTTGACTTGATTTTGTTTACATTTCCACTATATTATGCGACACCTTCAGTCTAAAACCACAGCATAATATATCTATGCTGCGCTAAAACTGTATTTGGGGCCGTTCAAAAAGCTACAAATATAGTGTATTTTAATAATTGATTGAATCCCCCAGTTAAATAACAATCACTTGGCAATTTCATGTCTGTCATTTGCCATAATTGCGGTCGAGATTTCACGATTGTTGATTCAGGTAGTATGTTTTATGCCTGGTATTGATTTAGTTTGGTTACCATTGATGTATGGTTTATACATGTTGTATTGTCAGGCATTGAAGTTTAACCATTAAGTCGTTTGAACGCATGTCAACTTGGAAAAAACTTTAAATATTGTGCACCAAATTACTTAAAATTCACAACATAGGTTTATTTACACCATTTCTAGCAACATGTAAAGTATCATTCTAGTTACTCTGATACTTACAAAAATATAGCGTTTTCAAAAATATTTTTATATACTTTTGGTGGAAAAAATGTCCGTTGTAGCTGTAATACAAACTTGTCCGCGGTCTTAATACAATGAAGATATGTGTCAAGTTTCGTTCAAATCAGTTGAGTATTTTTTAAGTTATCGCTCGGATATATATATATATATATATATATATATATATATATATATATATATATATATATATATATATATATATATATATATATATATATATATATATATATATATATATATATATATATATATATATATATATATATATATATATATATATATATATATATATATATATATATATATATATATATATATATATATATATATATATATATATATATATATATATATATATATACATACATACATACATATAAAAAATTTAACGGGCCTTGGTTTTGGGTTCTAGACATCCAAATTTGCGCTCATCTGAAGAAATCTTTTCAAAAGCTTTTCATCGTGACCTTTCTATTAGCTGGAACATAAATGGTGTTGTTGCTGCCCTTTTTGCAAGGCTATCTGCTTCCTCACTTCCTTCAGTGCCTTGATGCCCCGGTACCCATATCAAAGACTTTGTTGTTCGTAGCCAGTTGCTTCAAGGATTTTTTGCAGTCCCAGGTCAGTTTAGACTCGGTTTTGAAATGTTTCAGTCTTTAGTACGCCTGACTGTCTGAGAGGATGCAGATCCCTCTATTTCCGAGTGCTCTTTGTAATCACAGATACTTATAGTAAGCATTTCTGTTTGGAAGATGGTGGAAGTCTTTCCTAGCGATTTAGCGAGTCTAAAGATGGTCCTCTGATTCCTAGTCCTGCTCCCTCCATTTCTTTAAACCTGTCTGTATACCATACAGGTGAGTTGTTTGTCAGCCTTTCACTGTCCCTGTCCCATGCTTGGCGGTCATTAATGACCACATCAAATGTAACCATGAAGTCCAGTATAGCTGGCATTTGATCAGTTAGTTTGGCGAGTGACTCCAATAGAATATTTTTCAGGATTTTCTAGTGGCCAGTGGTTTGAATTGGTCTGCCTGAAATAGTCTTGAGGCACTTAGTGCTGCTTATCTCTTGACGCATATCTGGAGTGGAGTACGATTGGGCATTGCCTCTATTGCAGCTGTAGGGCATGATGTCATAGCTCCCGTTATTCCAAGACAGAACAGCCTATGCAATTTTCACAACTCCCTTTGTGTTGGGGCTCGTTCCGTTTTTGGCCATTATACTATACATGCATGTGTGACTATTGGTTTGACCGAAGTTTGGTATATCCAATAAACCATCCTGGGATTCAGCCCCCATGTCTTTCCTTCGAATCTACGGCAAGTCCAGGTTGCCATTGTGGCTCTCTAAGGAGTTTTTTCCAAATGTGTGTTCCAGTTCAGTTACTGGTCTAAGAAGATCCCTAAATATTTAACTTCATTGAAAAATTGTTTTGTGTTCGTTATTGAGACAAGAACTGTCTTGTTAGGATGAACATTAAGCCCCCCTGTCTCACACCAGTTCCTTGCTATATTGAGGACTGTTTGCATTCGGCTGGATATTACATCATGCTTGCCCTGTACTGTTATGACAATATCATCTGCGTATCCCCGACCTATAAATCCTGCTCCGCTCATTGCAGTCATAAGTTTATCAATAACGAGCGACCACAGCAGAGGTGATAGCACTCCTCCCCAAGGACAGTCTTTTACCATCGTCACTGTTGCGTTATGAACATTAACTTCAGCTTCAAGAAGAAACCTACGAATTGTCGTAATCCTCCGGCAAAGCATTTCATACATCGAATACCTGGTGGGAGAGATATATGTCAAATAGAACTCTTGAAAAACTCTTTCTTCAATTTAAATTGATGCCCTCGTAGTCGACTATACCTATTTAATATATAAAGGAAGGGCACGATAGCAAACAATGCAAACAACGAAATCTGAATATAACATCTCTTTGGCTCCTAGCCTCGAATGTAGTTAAATTTTCTAAATGTAGCGGTCATTATAACGGGAGAATTAAACTCAAAGGCATTCTGGCCGCTCTGCTTTGAACTAGCTCAAGAAGATCCCTATCTCCGACAAGGTCCATCCACCAAACAATACCAGCAAATGTTGGGAACAAAGTAATCCAAGTATTTTAATGTCAACCCGAAAAAGCCCCAAAAAATGAGCAAAGAAGTCCTGATTAGCTATACTGATAATATTTAGGATATGGCGAGATCAGGACACATCAGAAGCAGTGAAGCGGTAGGGTGAAACAAAAAACCGAATTATCAAAATCAAAAGGCTTATATGCGAAAAAGTTGGCAACTAGTGACCTGACATACACAATTAAATCTGAGATCTGTCAGACATAGTTTGACGGTAGCGTTTTTCTAAGGCTTTAAGATTCCACAATCCTTTTGGATTCTGTTTGAGTTTGTGAATTGTTGTGATACAAATAGCATTCTAAAAGTGAGGGATCCAGACGATAATTTTGGTGTGGCGCCACCTAACAGAGATTAGCGGAATTAGCTTACAGAAATCTATAGCGACATTAACGCACCGACTTATCAAGCATTCCCGTAATATCTGTTACCATGCAAGTTTCTGTCAGAATAAAATTAAAAGTCTGTAAAAACGTGTCTACCTGTCTGAACCTGTTAAAGTATCGTATCTGTCTATTTTTCAGAGCAGTGTTATTACTTATCGGTATTTGTAATTTCGGTAGTTTCAATATTCTCACCATGTCTAAAACTAGAAGTGACATTGAGTGTCCTTTGGTTGGCGCACCTTTTACCCACTTATATGTAGACGTGATGATTAAGTGTTCACGCAGACGTGAAGAAACTGAAGAAACCTAAAAAGTCCACGAAGAATGAGGTCCTAAGAAAAATTCGGATAGTATGCGGAAAGAAAAATCTTGATATTTTAGCGTGTAAATGCCCCAACTTCGAGTTGTTTCGCTATAAAATCAAGTTACCAATTATAAAAAGAAAATTGGGTCCGTTTAGCAGGTAGCCACGAACAAGATTGAGCATGCTACATAGAAAGCAGGGGGAAAACAAGGCAATAACTTTGACTTCTGCATCGCAAGTTTATGATTCAACATAACCTCATTGATACATCATCAAACAAACAAAATAATTTAGACATAAATAAGACTAGAACATTGTGAGATGTACGACAGGGTCGCCATCTCGGTGCGGAACCAGGTAGTATGTTGTCATGACAGCTCCAAATAACACAAAATGTTATAAAATAGAGACTGTGTACAACCAACTAACAATTGTCAGCCCTGGCCCATTTCCTCCCTAATATACGGACAATGTATGTAAAGCTAGATGTATTTTCACTATTATTAGAACCGTAGACCGGTTTCGCTCTAATTAGAGCTCGGCAGTGCGATATAATAATTACAGCGAGAACACACCTATAAAGTAATGCGGCTATGGTAGCCAGCCTCCTATAACATTTTGAGATGTACGACAGGGTTGCCATCTCGGTGCGGAACCAGGTAGTGTATTGCCACGACAGCTCCAACTAACACAAAATGTTATAAAATAGAGACTGTGTACAACCAACTAACAATTTTTTAAATTGTCAGCCCTGGCCCATTTATTCCCTAATATAGGGACAACGTATGTAAGGCTAGATATATTCTCACCATAATTAGAAACGCAGACCGGTATCGCTCTAATTAGAGCTCGTCAGTGCGATATACTAATTACACCGAGAACACACATATAAAGTAATACGGCTATGGTAACCAGCCTCCTAGCACATTGTGAGATGTACGAAAGGGTCGCCATCTCGGTGTGGAACCAGGTAGTATGTTGTCACGACAGCTCCAACCGAGACTGTCGCTTCTGAAATTGAAGATACAGCTAAGTCGCAAAAAGAGCTCCGAACCCCTCAAATGCGCCTGCAGCTGCCAACTTTGTTACAGGCTTGTGGTTGCATTGGAGTTTCGGATAAGTCAGCAGCTATTATTGTAAGTTCAGTGCTGAAAGACATTGGATGGATAACAAAAAGAGACACGGTGAAAATAATAGATCACAGTAAGGTGAGAAGAGATGCACAAGAAGACAAAGGTTGCAGTGCTATCGGGCCGGCAAAGCCGCGGACACGCCCTGAGGGAGAAAAAAAATGGTGAGAAGACAAAAAGAAGAACTCGGGACTCCTTGAAGACAGCAGCAGAGGAGATAAATATACTTGGAGAACCCAAATCACCACAACACATTTTAAAAAAACGTGACGATTGTTTCACTAACCAAGTTAGCGTCATCAGAGAATGAATAACCTTAAATATCCTACATCTTCAACTATGTTTATATTCTTGTGCAGGTAGTCGGTCTATAACGATTGAGGGCGGTTTCTAAGGATACTGAGTTCGATTCCCAGGGTTTCCCTTTCACTTTTTCAGTACAAAATGTAATAAATTAACATCAACCGAGGTTCTGGCATTGTATTTGAGCCAGTTGAATGCCTGCACGTTCCGCCCTTCGGAGAGGGCTTTAAGCCGTCGGTCCCGTGTCTATGCGATGTTGGGCATGTTAAAAGTATCTACGCTCCTTACAGAAAGACAGGGGTGCGGCAAAATTTCCAGGATAGTGAGGTGAAACTGCTCCTTGG